>CM057052.1:53145000-53232500 GCA_029948455.1 Solanum rostratum | reverse complement strand
TTCTATATACATTAGAGCATACAAGATTCAATATATTTAACAAAAGATTAGAAACCCAGTTGCTTTATATAAAGTCTCGAATCATGTCAATTCCGAAGTGTTTTCCTCTCTATGATACTCCAAATCACCAAAATCTATTCAAGTATAACATCACAATCACATAACGAATCTAATGACACTAAAATCAATTAATTCGGTGAAAAGGGCAAAATGGTTCAAAAAATTTTATCATACAAAAAAGTCATCACAAATCTAAAGATTTATACATGAAAATGTTCTCCCGGTAATAAGGAATTCAATGGCGAAAACCGTTTAAAAAACGGAGCTAAAACGAGGTAGAAATCTCATATTTAAAGTTTCCAAAAAAAACATCCGAACAAGCGAAAAACAGCAAAATGTACCTCGAACGGTGTGCCAAAATTAATTTCTGAAACCCCCATGGTGTTCCTCTCGGAAAAACACGCAATTTAGCCTTTTGAATAGCCCAAATCGGACCAAAATTGAGGGAGAAATCGTTGATTGAAGTTTGTGAAAAACCTAGAAAATTTTGAGAAGAAATCTGCATTTTTTTAATATATTGCGTCTGCCACGTGGCAGCGCCTAATTGGGCCACATCATCCTCGCTTCAGCATTTTCAGCAAACTCTCAAACTTAAATTCAATGCTTCGGCCTCATCCGGAGTCGGAAAAATACATTCCGTATATGAAATCCGATCGGAGACAATGTTTCGGACTCAACGGTGTAGTCGAAATTCCCACCGGAGGTAATTTCATTTCACTGTGGGTCCCATTTCCCAATATCAAAAACTATCGAAAGGATCGAAACTCACCCGGAAGCTTCAAAAACTGAACGAAGGGTCTTTCTAGACCAAAATCGATATTCCGGATCCAACGGAATCAACAGAATTTGAATTTGGAGTCTCCTTGGCCAAAACCCGAGAAAACTCATTTAAACTAGTTTCGGGCTCAAAAACTCAAAATATTTTCAGAAGCTCTAAACATTGCAATGAAGTCATTTCTAGCATTAGTTTCACCATTTGGATTATTGGAACTGACGGAATTTCGATGCGAGCCTCCGAATTTTATCAAAAACACAATAAATGACCTTCAGGGTCGTTACATTATTCACCACTAAAAATCATGTTCGTCTTCGAACATAAGGCAAAGAGAGGAGCCTCACTAGAAGTAACTAAGAGTCTGACATACCCTTCTCAAGTCATTAATTGCTTCCAAGTGACCTTATTCTCAAGAGTCATAACATCAAAACATACCAGCAAGAATAATACTTATGAGTCAACATGAAATTCTGCCCTCTAAGAGTAGCTAACAAGCTGGAGACTAGCTAATGAACCAAACTTGAACCAACAATAGTTAATTGCAATCTACCAACCATCGCAAACCTCGTCCAAGTCCCATTCCCTTAACATAATCTTCCCTGAACTTTAGCTGCGCAATTTCAATACTTCAATAATACATATTTGTAAGAGAGAACCCAATCAAATTTCACAACTAGTGAATGACACTCCCAAGATTATAAAACCTCAAATAATACTGCTCGGATGCTGGAGCAATAGCTGAATCAAGTATGGTTCTCTTTCCACGAGCTACAACTATTTAATTAGAAATCAACCTCAAATACATATAACCCTTTTAAGCGAAAAATGCCTCAACGTCCACTCCAACAATCATTCCCTCATGCAAAACTTAAGAAATTCTTGATCACCCTGAGAATTCTGCATACCATGAGCATATAACCTCCATTTACCACTAGGTACCAACATAATCCATCATGATAGTTTACGTTAACCTCCATCAATAAAGTAGTATCCATCTGATCCAAAGTCATTAGTGACACATATCAAATCATGAGTCCTTTCTATATTGCTTCCATGAGTCACCTATTATGATTGAGCAATCCAACCTAACATGAACTGCATAATTTCTCACAGATCACTGTTTGTCATTCCAATCCAAACCAAACTTTCTAAAAAGAAGTTCATAGTCTCTCATACTCTATTGATGAGTCAACCCCTCTTACATCATCACACGAACTCAAAGCGAAATCCATACAATTTCCAACTCTGAACCATGGACCCATATATGATCTCTATTTTTCTTTACTCTTCTATACTTGTATCTGTTATAAATGTTGCGAGGATGTTTGAATGCTAAAACCATATTCATGGACTAACCCTAGATGCTCAAACTCTTTGGTGCCCAAGGCTTATGTACTCGCTCCTAACCCATTTATTGTTGTACTTTCTTAGAAAAACTTTCATAACAGATTATCTTTTACTTTACACCAAACTGCTCAAATGAAACTTCATTTAGTCCCTTCACCATCAAAAGTAACAGAATCCATAATCGAAGACAAGCTCAAAACCCTTTAAAAATGCTCAATAACCAACATAACCGATTATCTCAATAGACTAATTCATACATTGACAAAATCAATTATCATGAACGCAACGTACCATGAAATCCTGGATCCCAATTCACACTATGCAATTTATTTCCTTTTCAATCATGGTTAATATACATCTTGAAGATCTTTAGAGATTGCATACCCTATTTTTTATAAATCGCTTTCTCATATACGTTGTCGTACTCGTTACTCGCAACCCAAGTTATACTAGTCACTGAATTGAATACCATACAGAAATCCATTCTCACAGTCGAGCCAACCCATGTAGACTTCTCTCTCATACCTTACCAAACAATCTCTTAACCTTGCCGATACCAGTGTAACTATCTTACCATAGTCGAATCAGGCAACTAAAGTGACATATAACAAAACTGTTGTTATGATTGATATGGTAGCCCAATCCTAAGTCATATAAACAAAATTTACTGACTCAACCAATTATCCATATGTACTTTCTCACTATCATTTCCCTTTCCATTTATACAAGAGAACTCGTCGAAACCTTATTAGTCTATATGCTTGTTATCTCGATATCAAAACACTCCTCTTAGCTTACAATAAGGTCACCAATCCCCATATAGATCTATGGAATAAAATCACACTTAAACATATTAATACTCATTCTACGATTCACCACAATAATTTTTCCTTATAACTGATTCCAAACCCAAGCATCCATAGTAACAACCAAATGGTTCTCCCCAAATATAACGGTAATGCCAAACTCCACTACTTGAGGAAGTGCAACAATTCAGAACTCCTTAGTAACTAGTGTCTGCACTCAATGATTAATGCCTCTGTCCTTATATATTATCCGTACCACATCAAAAGTCCTACCATATTCACCACTAGAATGCACCATATTCTCCGAGAAGTTTGTGCTCGAACGGTCCACACTTTTGTTTCATTGAATTTATCTCTCACCAAACAATATACCATCTTCCATAGACAAGATGGGTAGCAGAAGCAGCACAACCTATAGCCCTATCCAAATAGACATAGACATCACCATAGCAGTTGTATCATAGTCATTCGTGCAACATATCCACTCCAAAAAGACTTAGTAGAGGTCCTGATTTTAATAAACACAATGTCATCCTCTGTCCATACCAGCCAACCCTCATTTGAAAACTTAACAACTGGAATCCCATAATTATTACATCGATAACATAGTCATTACATTAATGACACTATGCCACGTTTACGAATCACCCGGACATCTAGTAGACTAGGAAAGCACCACCCTCGACACTGAAGTCTACACTCTTACCAATCCATTGGCCAATTTCTAAATATATCTAGCTAATGGTCACTCCTTTACCTGAATAGCTACAAGACCCCCAAGCTTGAGGCCTTCCTACTCAAAGCATTATCCACCCCATTGGCCTTCCCAGATGATATAAGATACAACAACAACAACATACCCAGAAATGCCACCGTACTCAGCTGAACTCACATTTGAAAAAAAACTTGCCATATAACCTCTCCTCTCTAATCTATTAAAGTACAATTCTCAAATGTCGCTCATAATCTTCTTTGGCATTGAAGTGGTCCAATATATCATTAATGAAAACCAAACAACAAGGAACCTACATATAGTTGAGATACATCATTCATCAACTCTCTAAATGCGGCAAGGGCATTGGTTATCCCAAAGGACATTATAAGGAACTCATAGTGCCCACACCTCATCCGAAATGCTGGCTTAGGAATGCTAGAATCCCTGATCCTTAGCTGATGATATTCAGATCTCAAATCAATCTTGGAAATCATGGTTTCACCCTGAAGCTGGTAAAAAAGATCATCAATTATAGGGTTCTTAACGGTCACTTTTTCAACTATCTGTAATCAATACACATTCTCATAGAACCATCATTTTTCTTTACAAACAAAACAGGGCACCCCATGGAGACACACTAGGGCATATGAACTCTAAACTCAAGAGATCTTAAAGTTGCTCCTTCAATTCAACTTCTCCCTTCGATACTAACCTTTGACATACCTCTTCGGACCTCATCCACACCCTAGTCGTTTCGAATCAAGGGACAATCCAAGGCTGACTACACGTTCATCCCTTAAACCCATTACCTCTGAGCTGGATTGAATTTCAAACTAAGCAATGTACCGAGACCTACAACAACCACGCACATAGGAATCGAAAGAATAACAGGAAATTTCCTAACAATCTCTGTAGCCTCTCAAAGATAAGTAACAGACGTCTCCGCACCAATCCTTAAGACTCTACTCGATTCGGCTTGTACACATGTGAGACCTATGAACCTGGGGCTCTGATACAAACTGTCACGACCTAAAATTTGGGCGTCATGGCACTCACCTAACCCACCAAGGCGAGTCAGCCCAATACCTACTGACCCAAATATAACAATGATAGCGGAAGAGGAAATATGTCTAATATGACAAATAATCATAGTAAAACCAAACTACAACCATCCCAGAACTTGTGTCACATGTACAAGCCTCTAAATATATAGTACTCGAATAAAATAAATGTCTCAAATGTCTAGTCCTCAAATAGGACGTAACATAATAATGGATTCCTTGAAGGTCCACCAATGAGATAAGCAGCTACCTTAAGGATAATTCGGAAGCTCGGTCCTAAAATGAGAAAATTCTAACTAAAGGAACCGGGCTCGCAACCTACAAAAATGTAGCAAGGGGTGAGTACCAAAAACAACACGGTACTCAGCAAATGGAACTAACCTAGAGTAAAACAATGAAGAACCAAGTAACTCCTTCACACCCAACCACATACCGCCGAACTACAAACCTGCACTCAGAAAAGTCCCAGCCCAGCAACACATAATACACAATAAAGATAGTTTTTCAGTATATCACAATTATCAAATCACAAGTCATAACTCACAAGTGATAACATAATCAATCACATGCATAACACCATGCCACATAATAGTATGCAAGGATGAGATGCAATGCTTATGCAATAACTGTCGGTAATGACCTCAACATCACAATATCAATATGCAAGGATGAGATGCAATGCTTATGCAACAATTGTCGGCAATGACCTCGGCATCACAATATCAATAGCAAAGATCTCAGTATCACAATATCACCGGCAAAGACCTCGGCATCACAACATCGCCGGCAAAGACCTCGGCATCACAATATCGCCGGCAAAGACCTTGGCATCACAACATCGCTGGCAAAGACCTCAGCATCACAGTATCGTCGGCAAAGACCTCGACATCACAACATCGCCGGCAAAGACCTCGGCATCACAATATCGCCGGCAAAGACCTCGGTATCACATCTCGACCGGTAAAGACCTCGACCCCAATTTCTTTTTCCTTTTCTTTTCTTTACCATCTCACTCATATCAATATCCAGAACCAATGCAAATTATGTGTGACATAGAATGAATGAACATGAGATGAAGTCCACAAATAAATCAACTCATAATCACCAACCACAACAATATATCTCAAAAATAGAATTCTCATCACATAGCCACATTTTCAATTCAAGTGTCACAACACCACACCAACTCACATTTATATTTAATTGCCTCATTTTTTTATAATATTCAAATATTTCATGAATCACACATAGAAGAAGTTACAAAAATATGGGTATTACCCAATACCATAAATGTTGCAATATCCTTAATATCTCAATACCATCAAAACCTCAATAACAGTCACATCTCAAAATAAGTACCAATTCGATATCAATATCAAATAATTCATCATTTCCCCTAAAATACATTTCCACAATTAATTCACAAGTCAAATATCACCATAGAAATAATTACCCAATTCAAAATATTTCAATCAAAGCCTACATTAACCCATCTCTATCCCAAAATATTCAATTCTATATACATTAGAGCATACAAGATTCAACATATTTAACAAAAGATTAGAAACCCACTTGCCTTATATAAAGTCTCAAATCATGTCAATTCCGAAGCTTTTTCCTCTCTATGATACTCCAAATCACCAAAATCTATTCAAGTATAACATCACAATCACATAACGTATCTAATGACACTAAAATCAATTAATTCGGTGAAAAAGGCAAAATGGTTCAAAAATTTTATCATCCAAAAAAGTCATCAGAAATCTGAAAATTTATACATGAAAATGTTCTCCCGGTAATAAGGAATTCAATGGCAAAAACCGTTTAAAAAACGGAGCTAAAACGAGGTAGAAATCTCATATTTAAAGTTTCCAAAAAAAAATCCAAACCAGCGAAAAAACAGCAAAATTTACCTCGAACGGTGTGCCAAAATTAATTTCTGAAACTCCAATGGTGTTCCTCTCGGAAAAACACGCAATTTAGCTTTTTGAATCACCCAAATCGGATCAAAATTGAGGGAGAAATCGTTGATTGAAGTTTGTGAAAAACCTAGAAAATTTTGAAAAGAAATCTGCATTTTTTTTATATATTGCGTCTGCCACGTGGCAGCGCCTAATTGGGCCACATCATCCTCGCTTCAGCATTTCCAGCAAACTCTCAAACTTAAATTCAATGCTCCGGCCTCATCCGGAGTCAGAAAAATACATTCCATATATGAAATCTGATCGGAAACAATGTTTCGGACTCAACGATGTAGTCGAAATTCCCACACGGAGGTCATTTTATTCCACTGTAGGTCCCATTTCCCAATATCAAAAACTATCGAAAGGATCGAAACTCACCCGGAAGCTTCAAAAACTGAACGAAGGATCCTCCTAGACCAAAATCGATATTCCGGATCCAACGGAATCAACAGAATTTGAATTTGAGGTCTCTTTGACCAAAACCCGAGAAAACTCATTTATACTAGTTTCGGGCTCAAAAACTCAAAACATTCTCACAAGCTCTAAAAATTGCAATGAAGTCATTTCTAGCATTAGTTTCACCATTTGGATTATTGGAACTGAAGGAATTTCGATGCGAGCCTCCGAATTTTATCAAAAATACAATAAATGACCTTCAGGGTCGTTACATTATTAGTATTATTATTACCATTATTATTAGTACTATTATTACTATTATTATTACTACTACTATTATTACAACTATTATTACTATTACTATTATTACTATTATTATTATTACTATTATTACTATTATTATTGTTACGCCCCGGGAGGGTACCCTAGGCGTGGCCGGCACCCAGAGACTATTGCTAGCCCCTGAGCGAACCACTTAGCCTCGTCACATTACCCAACATCAACATAGAGGAAAAACATCATAATAAGAGAAACTCAGGAAAGGGCCAAATGGCCAATCATCAATCTCAACCTCAAATGAGTAAGTAAAATACTCCCTTAGTTCGTTAGGAAAACATCCACATCAACTTCGACATCATGTCTAAGAAGCTTCTAATCTGACTCAACTATCTAAGAATGGTACCATGACATGCCATGGCTACCGACTCAATGAAATAAAGGAAAATAACATAGAAGGGTCTCCTCCAGGTAGCAAGGAGGCTAACCAAAATCTGAACTCGAACTCTTGGACTTCAACGGTGCGCCTGCTGAAATCCTCGAACTCCTGTATCTGCATCATAAAACGATGCAGCGCCAAATGGCGTCAGTACATGGAATGTATTGGCATGTAAAATAGCTGAATAACAGGGTAAGTACACAACAATAAAGAAACATCGACTCCACGTCATACTCCATCAGAAATATCAAAAGTCTGTCTAAGGCAAGAGATTAGATTAGACAATTGACTCATCAACCTCTCATCAATCATCAACATCATAGCAAGCTCATCTCAAGGAACCTCAACATCAACTCACATCAAAAGAACATCACATCGACTCAAGGACTCAACTCGAACATCACGTCAACATCAACATCAGAGTTCTATCAAAGGAACCTAACTGGAGTTTCTCTAACCGACAACCATCACTTATGAGCCAGTGATGATACAACGAAGTGATGTCGTTGCCACATCCATCCAATACCCTGCCCGGGGTAAAGGATATCACATCAGTGGATCCACAAGAAAAAAACACCAGTCCTCTTTTGGGACAAGATAGGAGCCATCCGCATTGCGGTTCAATCCTCTCTTCTTATGCGGGCCACGTAGTTAATGGGTTTGAGTGGGACTCACTCTCTACCCATTTCGGTGCTCAATACTCCTCCCAGAACTCGACATGCTCATAAAACATCATCATCATCAGTCCCATAGAGACATAAATACATCATCATGTCATATAAGGACATGATATAATACCTCAACATCAACATCGATCCCAGAGGGACATAATACCTCATCATCAGTCACATAAGGACATGGTATAATACCTCAACATCAACATCGGTCCCAGATGGACATAGTACTTCACCTCATAACATCGACATCAACATCAAAACTTAAGGGACATCATTTAGCAATTATATTTTAATGCTAAGACATCACAAAACATCATGCTCATCAACATCATCATATCATCATCAATACCTCATCATAACATCATCATCGTCAAGGCTCTAGACATATTCCCTAACTTCATTATGCATGCTCTTTTCAAACACAATAATTATGGGGTTTAAAATGCACTCGATAAAAGAACTATAATATAAGGCAAAATAATGATGATCATCAGCTTTTGTAGGAAAGTTACTTATACATCTGATAAAGTAGACTATTACATGCATCAAGCTATTCATGTTAACTTCATCACATTAAGACATGACACTCAACACTCAGGAGGGCACATGGGAGGACATTCCATGCTTTGGGTTAGCCTTACATACCTGGAATGTTTTGTTAACAAAATTATGCAACACCTCCCCTTGATCTCTTCAACCTCAACTCTCTTTAATCCCTAACTTTGGTGACCTTTAGAGAGGATACGCTTTTGAAATTGGGTTTTTGAAACCCTTTCTTAGAAATCGACATTTATTAGTCGTAGGGGAATGTTTAAAATAATTAGGAATGGACCAAATTGCCCTCCCTAATTTAAAAGAATTTATCCCCGTCCTGAAATAACACAGTCCGCGACGCGGATCTGTCGCGAACAGTGTATTTTCGAAAATTCAACTTCGTCGATAAATTTACAGAAAACATAAGTGTGGCTCCGCGATCGGTTCGCGACGCGGTCCTATCGCGCAGGCACACTGTTTTTCATTTTGGAATGAAAAATTATCTATTGACTCGATCGCTCTAAAAATTGACCGAGACCCTCTTCCACTTCATTTTTAGTGCTAATCACGATTCCACTCTCGGATTTTCAATCCGAGCATCGGAAGACGCATTTTCCGCACACCTCTTCCCTAGGGGAATTTTTGTAATTTACCAGGTGTTATATTATCTCCCCCTTGGGATCATTCGTCCTCGAATGATGAGTAGGAACGGTACATGGCACGAATAGACCCAAGACTCACTTCGACACTCACTTAATAACATCATCACCTCAATTTCTCATCGACCTCATTATCATGTAAATGTACACAGACATCAATGCCATAAACAAACATCACATCATGGTGAGAACATCAATTTACATAAAGGTAGGAATGTTACCTTCCACACTTTCATCACCCTCAAGCACGAACAGGTGCGGGTATTTAGCTTTCATCTCTTCCTCAGCTTCCCATGTGGCTTCCTCAACAAATTGATTCCTCCACAGTACTTTGACAGAGGCTATCTCCTTGTTTCTCAATCTGCGAACCTGTCGATCAAGGATCTGGACTGGAATTTCCTCATAGGACAAACTGTCTCTGACTCCCATGCTCTCCACAGGAATTACCAAGGAAGGATTTCCTAAACATTTCTTCAACATCGAAATGTGGAACACCGGATGGATTCCATCTAGCTCGGAAGGTAAATCTAGCTCATAAGCAACCTTCCCAATTCTTCGTACGATCTGATAGGGGCCAATATAGCGAGGGCTTAATCTTCCCTTTTTCCCAAATCTCATGACACCTTTCATGGGTGATACCTTCAAGTAAACCCAATCGCTTATCTCAAACTATAGGTCTCTTCTCCTCACATCTGTGCAAGATTTCTGACGGCTTTGGGCAGTCTTCAATATTTCCCGAATAATCTTTACCTTCTCCATGGACTGGTGAACAAGATCGGGACTAATCAACTCAGCCTCTCCAACTTCAAACCACCCAATAGGTGACCTACATCTCCTCCCATACAAGGCCTCATAAGGGGCCATTTGGATGCTAGCATGATAACTGTTGTTATATGCGAATTCAATCAATGGTAAATGATCACCACAATTTCCTTTGAAATCAAGGACGCAGGCTCTCAACATGTCCTCCACCGTCTGAATTGTGTGCTCTGCCTGATTATCCGTCTATGGATGAAAGGTTGTGCTCAAACTCACTTTGGTACCCAATCCTTTCTGGAAGGACTTCCAGAACTGAGAAGTAAAATGGGCTCCTAAGTCCGAGATAATGGACAAGGGAACTCTATGCAACCTCACAATCTCTTGGATATACATCTTGGCATACTCCTCTGCCGTGTTGGTCGTCTTGACTGCCAGGAAGTGCGCTGACTTCGTCATTCTATCCACAATCACCTATATGGAATCATGTTGTCTCCTTGATCTCGGTAGGCCAGTGATAAAATCCATGTTAATCATCTCCCACTTCCATTCTGGAATCTCAAAGTTTTATATGATCAACCTTTACTTGTTGACAATTTGGACATCTCGAAACAAACTCCGCAATATCCCGCTTCATTCCACTCCACCAATAGACCTCTCTCAAGTCGTGATACATCTTGGTGGAGCCCGGATGAATGGAGTATCTAGTGTTATGGGCCTCAGCCAAAATCCTCTCTCGGACACCATCAACATCAGGGACACATAGCCTACTCTAGTACCTTAATACCCCATCTCCCCCTTTGGAGAAGACCATCACTTTTTGCTTCTGAACATCCTCCTTCAATTGAAGTATAATAGGATCTCGATTCTGCTTCTCTTTTACATCAGTCACTAGGGACGATGCAGACCCATTCTGAACATTAATTCCTCCTTCATCGTTCTCCTTGAGCTGGACTCCTAATCGAGCCAACCTATGCACTTCCTTCACTAACTCCTTCTTTTCTCCTTCAACATGGGCTGTGCTACCCATAGACAACCTACTAAGAGCATCAGCAACAACATTAGCTTTACCTGGGTGGTACATGATGCTCATGTCGTAGTCCTTGAGCAATTCCAACCACCTCCTCTGTCGCAGGTTGAGCTCTCTCTGACTGACGACACACTGTAAGCTCTTGTGGTCCGTAAACACGTCCACATGCACTCCATACAAGTAGTGGCGCCAAATTTTAAGTGCAAACACCACTGCCGCCAACTCAAGATCATGGGTCGGATAGTTCTTCTCATGAACTTTAAGCTGCCTGGAAGCATAAGCCACCACTTTACCTCTTTGCATTAACACACATCCCAATCCAACTCTTGACGCATCACAGTATATTACAAAACCTTTTGTCCCGTCAAGCAAGGTCAAGACAGGTGCAGTAGTCAACCTAGTCTTTAGCTCTTGGAAGCTCTTCTCACATTCTTCAGACCACTCAAACTTGACCTTTTTCTGGGTCAGTTTGGTCAATGGGGCGAATAGAGAAGAAAATCCCTCAACAAAATATGCGGTAGTAACCTGCCAATCCCAAGAAACTCCTTATGTCAGTTGGAGAGGTCGGTCTTGGCCACCTGGCAACCGCTTCAATCTTTTGACCATCTACTCGGATCCCATCACCTGAAACCACATGACCTAGAAAGGCCACTGATTTGAGCCAAAATTCACATTTGGAGAACTTCGCATACAACTCCTGGTCCTTAAGAGTTTGAAGGACAACTCTAAGATGTTTAGCATGCTCTTCCTCACTCCTCAAATACACTAGAATATCATCAATGAACATAATTACGAACATATCAAGGTAGGGCCTGAACACCCTATTCATTAAATCCATGAAAGTTGCAGGTGCATTCGTCAACCCAAAGGACATGACCAAAAACTCAAAGTGGCCATATCTCATCCTGAAAGCTGTCTTTGGAATATCACATTCTCTCACCTTCAACTGGTGGTAACCCGACCTGAGGTCTATCTTCGAAAAGCATAAGGCACCCTGAAGTTGGTCAAACAAGTCATCTATCCTGGGAAGAGGATATTTATTCTTGACTGTGACCTTGTTCAGTTGCCTATAATCTATGTACATTCTCAGAGAGCCATCTTTCTTCCGTACAAACAGAACGGGAGCACCCCAAGGAGAAACACTAGGTCTAATAAAACCCTTTTCTAACAGATCCTTCAACTGCTCCTTCAACTCTTTCAACTCAGCAGGGGTCATCCTATATGGTGGAATCGAAATAGGCTGCGTCTCAGGAAGTACATCAATAACGAAGTCGATCTCCCTATCAGGAGGGACTCCAGGTAAATCCTCAGGGAACTCATTCACAATCGGGACCGACTCAAGCGTAGGGGACTCAACATCATCAGATTTAACTCGTACAAGGTGATAGATACACCCTTTAGAGATTAACCTCCTCGAACTCAGGTAAGAAATAAATTTACCCTTGGGTGCAACATAGCCTCCCTTCCACTCTAGGACCGGTTCATTAGGAAAATGAAATGTAACAACTCGGGTCCTACAGTCTATGGATGCATGACAAGCATGGAGCCAATCCATACCAAGGATCACATCAAAGTCAACCATCTCCAACTCCACCAAGTTGGCCAAAGTATCCCTATGGTAGATGGACACTATACAGTCTCTATAGATCCTCTTAGCCAGAATTGACTCACCAGTAGGAGTCGAAACAGTGTAAGGCTCAAGCAAACACTCAGGAAGAATCTCAAACTTATTGGCCACATAGGGTGTCACAAAAGATAAAGTGGCACCTGGGTCAAGCAATGCATAACAATCATAAGAAAAGATTCGGAGCATACCCATAACAACATCTGGAGCCACCTCTTGATCCCGTCGATTACCCATCACATACAGATGGTTCGTCCCGCCTCCTGCATTTGCAGTAGTTGCATTCTGATGATTACCCTCGGGGGGCGTTGTAGAAGACTGAGCTCGATTACCCCTATCACTCCACCTCTGGTTTCTCACAGGGCACTCATTCTGGAAATGACCAGGCTGTCCACAGGTAAAGCAAATACTAGTGCCATCACGGCATGCGCCAAGATGCAACTTACCACATCTGCTAGAAGGGGGCTTTCCCCTTGGACCTTGAACAACACTGGCTTGGGACTGAGGTCCCGGTGCTCTGAAGTTCTGATGACCATAGGATCTCTGATCATACCTGTTTTGCTGAACAGGTGCACTCGCCATCGAAGGTGCATGGCTAGAAGACTTCTTTTGAAAGAAGGTCCTATCACCTTTGGTCTGTTTCTGCTGATTAGGCTCATGCCTTGCCAATTTAGCTTTCTTCTTCTGTTGCTCTTCTCTGTCCCTCTTTTTTTCCTCCTCAGTCTGCTGAGCATAGACCATAAGTCTAGCAATATCCATGTCTGGAATCAGCAACGCTGCCTTGCACTCCCTCTCACATGCCTGCCCAACCCAGACACGTACTTCCTCATTCTTGCCCTCATATCAAGGACCATCTCTGGAGCGTATCTGGACAGCTGGATGAACTTCATGTTGTACTCCTTAACCGTCAACTCCTCTTGTTTCAGATTCACGAACTCCTCGACTTTTGCCTCCCTTAACTCTTGGGGAAAGAAGTGATCGAGAAAGGCACTCTCGAACTCCTCCCACTCAGCCGGTTCAGCATCCTCACCTCTACCATTCTCCCACTGGTTATACCAGACATTGGCAACATCCTTAAGCTGATAAGAGACCAGATCGACTCCCTCTACCTCATTCGCATGCATAGCCCTCAAGATTTTACGCATCTCATCAATGAAGTTTCGTGGGTCCTCCTCAACTTTTGACCCCGTATAGACTGGTGGGTTCATCCTCAGGAAATCTCTGAGCCTGGTTGCAGTTGTAGGCTCTTGGGAACTGGAGCTAGGGGCCTGGGGACCGTGACTGCTTTCTGAGAGGCCACTAACTGGGTAAGCATAGCAATAGCTCCCCTGAAGTCTGCTTCCGAAGTGGAGGCTGACTGAACAGGAGGTGCTGGTGGAGCCTCAGCAGCTCTAGTAGGTCGTCCCCGTCTCCTTGTCCCATGCTGATTTGGGGCCTCTGGTAAGGGATTCTCAGTGTCAGAGACTGAGGCATCTCTTTGGGCAGTAGTACGTTTAGGAGGCATTATCTGCAAACGCGTAATGCACGAATTAGAAAGGGGTTTCATAGAGCCAAGCTCAATTGCACGAATTCAGAACATCAAAGAAGGGTTACCATTTCCTGAATGCCCTGTAGCATCCTGTTTATGAAATGTGGTGCACAACACACGCATAAACAAGACTCTACTAGACACGGCTTCATAGACTCCCTAGGACTCTTGAACTCTGTGCTCTGATACCAAGTTTGTCACGCCCCGGGAGGGTACCCTAGGCGTGGCCGGCACCCAGAGACTATTGTTAGCCCCGGAGCGAACCACTTAGCCTCGTCACATTACCCAACATCAACATAGCGGAATGACAACAAAATAAGAGAAACTCAGGAAAGGGCCAAATGGCCAATCATCAATCTCAACCTCAAATGAGTAAGTAAAATACTCCCTTAGTTCGTAAGGAAAACATCCACATCAACTTCGACATCATGTCTACGAAGCCTCTAACCTGACTAACCTGTCTAAGAATGGTACCATGACATGCCATGGCAACCGACTCAATGAAATAAAGGAAAATAACATAGAAGGATCTCCTCTGGATAGCAAGGAGGCTCACCAAAATCTGAACTCCAACTCTTGGACTTCAACGGTGCGCCTGCTGAAATCCTCAAACTCCTGTATCTACATCATAAAATGATGCAGCGCCAAATGGCGTCAGTACGTGGAATGTACTGGCATGTAAGATAGCTGAATAATAGGGTAAGTACACAACAATAAAGAAACATCGACTCTACGTCATACTCCATCAGAAATATCAAAAGTCTATCTAAGGCAAGAGATTAGATTAGACAATTGACTCATCAACCTCTCATCAATCATCAACATCATAGCAAGCTCATCTCAAGGAACCTCAATATCAACTCACATCAAAAGAACATCACATCGACTCAAGGAAACATCACATCGACTCAAGGACTCAACTCGAACATCACATCAACATCAACATCAGAGTTCTATCAAAGGAACCTAACTGGGAGTTTCTCTAACCGACAACCATCACTTATTAGCCAGTGATGACACAACGAAGCGATGCCATTGCCACATCCATCCAATACCTCTGCCCGGGGTAAAGGACATCATATCAGTGGATCCAAGAAAAAAAATCAGTCCTCTTTTGGGACAAGATAGGAGCCATCCGCATTGCGGTTCAATCCTCTCTTCCTACACGGGCCACGTAGTTAATGGGTTTGAGTGGGACTCACTCTCTACCCATTTCGGTGCTCAATACTCCTCCCAGAACTCGACATGCTCATAAAACATCATCATCATCAGTCCCATAGGGACATAAATACATCATCATCAGTCACATAAGGACATGATATAATACCTCAACATCAACATCGGTCCCAGAGGGACAAAATACCTCATCAACAGTCACATAAAGACATGGTATAATACCTCAACATCAACATCGGTAACAGAGGGACATTGTACTTCACCTCATAACATCGACATCAACATCAAAACTCAAGGGACATCATTTAGCAATTATATTTTAATGCTAAGACATCACAAAACATCATGCTCATCAACATCATCATATCATCATCAATACCTCATCATAGCATCATCATGACATCATCATCATCAAGGCTCTAGACATATTCCCTAACTTCATTATGCATGCTCTTTTCAAACACAATAATTATAGGGTTTAAAATGCACTCGATAAAAGAACTATAATATAAGGCAAAATAATGATGATCATCAGCTTTTGTAGGAAAGTTACTTATACATAAGATAAAGTAGACTATTACATGCATCAAGCTATTCATGTTAAGTTCATCACATCAAGACATAACACTCAACACTCAGGAGGGCACATGGGAGGACATTCCCATGCTTTGGGTTAGCCTTACATACCTGGAATATTTTGTTAACAAAATTATGCAACACCTCCCCTTGATCTTTTCAACCTCAACTCCCTTCAATCCCTAACTTTGGTGACCTTTAGAGAGTATACGCTTTTGAAATTGGGTTTTTGAAACCCTTTCTTAGAAACCGACATTTATTAGTCGTAGGGGAATGTTTAAAATAATTAGGAATGGACCAAATTGCCCTCCGTAATTTAAAAGAATTTATCCCCGTCCTGAAATAACACAGTCCGCGACGCGGACCTATCGCGGACAGTATATTTTCGGAAATTCAACTCCGTCGAAAAATTTACAGAAAACATAAGTGTGGCTCCGCGATCGGTCCGCAACGCGGTCCTGTCGCGCAGGCACACTATTTTTCGTTTTGGAACGAAAACTTATCTTTCGACTTGATCGCTCTAAAAATCGACCGAGACCCTCTCCCCACTCCATTTTCAGTGCTGATCACAAATCCACTCTCGGATTTTCAATCCGAACATCGGAAGACGCGTTTTTCGCACACCTCTTCCCTAGGGGTATTTTTGTAATGTACCGGGTGTTCCAATTATTATTACTATTATTACTATTATTACTATTACTACTATTATTACTATTAGCAGTATTATTACTATTATTAGTATTATTACTATTATTACTATTATTACTATTACTACTACTATTACTATCACTACTATTACTACTACTATTACTATCACTACTATTACTACTACTATTACTATCACTACTATTACTACTACTATTACTATCACTACAATTACTACTACTATTACTATCACCACTACTACTACTACTATTACTATCATTACTATTACTACTACTATTACTATTACTACTACTATTACTATTACTATTGTTACTAGTACTATTACTATTACTATTATGTCACGACCCGAAATTCAGACGTGATGGCACTCACCTAACCCCACTAAGGTGAGTCAGCCCAATACCTACTGATCCAAACATAATAGCAGAAGAGAATAATAGTCTAATATGACAAATAATCATAGGAGGATCAAACTATAACCATCCCAGAACTGGTGTCACATGTACAAGCCACTAAATATGTGGTACTCGAATAACATAAATGTCTCAAATGTCTAGTCCTCAAATATAACGTAAGATAATAATGGATTCCTTGAAGTTCCACCGATGAGATAAGCAGCTACCTTAAGGATAATCCGGAAGCTCGATCCTGAAATGAGGAAATTCTAATTAAAGGAACCGGGCTCGCAACCGATAAAAATGTAGCAAGGGGTGAGTACCAAAAACAACACGGTACTCAGCAAATGGAACTAACCTAGAGTAAAACAATGAAGAATCAAGTAACTCCTTCACACCCAACCACATACTACCGAACTACAAACCTGCACTCAGAAAAGTCCCAGCCAAACAACACATAATACACAATAAAGATAGTTTTTCAGTATATCACAATTATCAAATTACAAGTCATAACTCACAAGTGATAACATAATAAATCACATGCATAACACCATGCCACATGATAATATGCAAGGATGAGATGCAATGCTTATGCAATAACTGTCGGTAATGACCTCGACATCAAAATATCAATATGCAAGGATGAGATGCAATGCTTATGCAATAATTGTCGGCAATGACCTCGGCATCACAATATCAATAGCAAAGATCTTAGTATAACAATATCACCGGCAAAGACCTCGGCATCACAACATCGGCGGCAAAGACCTCGGCATCACAATATCGCCGGCAAAGATCTCGGCATCACAACATCGCCGGCAAAGACCTCGGCATCACAACATCGCCGGTAAAGACCTCAGCATCACAATATCGCCGGCAAAGACCTCGGCATCACAATTGTGACGACCCGAAATTTGGGCGTGATGACACTCGTCTTATCCCACCAAGACAAGTCAGCCTAATACCCAATTATAATCATAAAATATGAAAGGATATACAAAGTGAAAATTTTAACTAACGATAATAAGGAAACTTAATTAATATTCCCCAAGACCTAGTGTCACGTGTACAAGCCTCTAAATACATAATACTCGAATAAAATAAATGTCTCAAATGTCTAGTCCTCAAATAGAACGTAACATAATAATGGATTCCTTGAAGGTCCACCGGTGACATAAGCAGCTACCTTAAGGATAATCCGGAAGCTCGGTCTTGCAATGAGAAAATTCTAACTAGAGGGACCGGGCTCGCAACCTACAAAAATGTAGCAAGGGGGTGAGTACCAAAACAACGCAGTACTCAGCAAATGGAACTAACCTAGAGTAAAACAATGAAGAACCAAGTACTCCTTCACACCCAACCACATACTGCCGAATTACAAACCTGCACTCAGAAAAGTCCCAGCCCAGCAACACATAATACACAATAAAGATAGTTTTCAGTATATCACAATTATCAAATCACAAGCCATAACTCACAAGAGATAACATAATCAATCACATGAATAACATCATGCCACATAATAATATGCAAGGATGAGATGAGATGTCGTGCAATGCAAGGTGGTATCAAGACCGTCGCACAGCCTGTCGTATATACCCCCATCGTGCTAAGGCTCCAAGACTAAGGGGACCCATGGGGACCTCGCAGGCCATATACCTCAATCACAATATATATCAACTACCTTGCCACCCAAGTGCTCGTGGTCAAGGACTCATGAATAAGAATCTCGATGTATCAATTACCTTGCCACCCAAGTGCTCATGGTCAAGGATTCATGACACGAATCTCAATGTATCAACTACCTTGCCATCCAAGTGCTCGTGGTCAAGGACTCATGATACGAATCTCAATATATCAACTACCTTGTCACCCAAGTGCTCGTGGTCAAGGACTCATGATACGAATCTCAATGTATCAACTACCTTGCCACCCAAGTGCTCGTGGTCAAGGACTCATGATACGAATCACCATTAACAACTTCTCAAAATGTCATGAGTATGAGGATGCATGCAATCAAGACACAATTATGGAAGCAATATTCCCCTCAATAAGTACAATAAATATCAAAGTTTTCAGTGTTTAGCAATTATAATATTCACCCTCCTTTATACATATTTGGGCACAATTCTCGTTTAAGATATTTCACCCCATTTTAGTAACTTTATTTTCTCAAACAACCCATGATCCTCAGTATATATCACGATTATCTCCCTTTCTCAACACGTCATATTCACAGTATTCTCAATTTAGGATTCACATGCTCTCGAAGCCACACATAGACAATTAAAGCCCTCACACTGGCATCACAATAAGAATTACCAACCCAACACATGATACGATCTCATCCCATAGATTATAGCATAAGGAAGCATACGAGGTTCAACATATTTAACAAAAGTTTAGAAATCCACTTGCATCAATTAATAAAATAACCCTCCGAATGTTAAGTCTTTCGTAATGCTTTCAGATGGTCAAAATCTTTTCAAATACATAATCTACATAAGAATATGAATCTAATGACACCCATATTGTTATATTTATTTTTGGCTCAAAAATCGGGTCAAAAAGTCACCTCGAGCCCTTAAAATTCGAATCTGGAAATTTCTTTCAAATCATGTTTACCCATAATAAACTAAGCGTATACGTCAAATTTCAGCTAAAACGGATCGTTATTCGACCCCCAAATCGAAATTTTATTTTAAGAACCTAGGGCTATATTTTCTTAATTATACACGTTTCTACCCTAAAACTTTATTGATAATCTCATGAAAACTTAATAGAAAGGATGAGAATAATTACCTTGATGTTTCGAAATGAAAATCATAATTTTTCTTCTCTTCTTTTTCTTTCTTTTTCTTCCCCCATTTTTTTCTTCGTTTATGCGTTGCTGCGTTTTCTCGTTCAAATTGCTTCTGTTTTCTCGTTTTGGTTTCAGATTTTTTTTAATTTTCTTTACTTTTATTTTCTTTTTTTCCTTCCTTATTTACTTATTTTAATATACTAAAAGTGATAAAGTTTATTAACCTATTTTTGATAAATATGGGTTAAATAGTATAGAGTATTAATTAAAATATTATTTTAATCCACCGACTACATTAATCATCTAAAATTATCCGTCAACTAAATGACCGTAATTATGGAATAGTCCAAAATTTTCAATTTAAATTTACGGAGAGAATCCTTTATGAAAGAGAGAGTATTTATTTTTAAAATGACCTAATAGGTCATTACATTATCCACCACTAAAAATCATATTCGTCCCCGAACATATGAAGGAGAAGGAAGAATAATGGGCATTACCAAAATTCAAAATTATGATCTTCCAAAATAGTATTTATCTCTCCAAGTAAGCTCCTCTTTAAGACCATGCCACCAAAATTCACCATTAAGAACTGAATTTTACGAATCCAACCTTGATAGATTTACAATTCAGTGGTGATTTTCAAGTCACAGGCTAATTCATGAATTCGATATGAATAACAATCCACTAGTCCATAACTCAATAAATCTTTTCTCACATAATCATGGTAAAATTCTAAACCAATACCGGCCATAATCAAAAGCAAACCTAAATTAACCATCTCACACTTCTAATGCACAAACCCTCATAGATTTTGTTAAGATTACATTCTCATAGTCAAATCTTCCCACGATCTTAAGTTATAAAATGCGATCTTTAAACATTGAACACTCATCATGGAGAATCAAATTCTTTTCTGACCCAATGAAGGAAAGGATCAAGTAACAACCTAGTGAATGATTCATTCAAACATACAGAATTTCTAACAACACTATCAGGAATACTAGATCAATAGTTGTGACTATAATAACCCTTAAGAGTGATAGAGCTAGACCCAACAGGCCTCATATTCAATCATACACAACCAGAACATAACCTCAATGACGAGATGAATCTTAATACTGTTGGGCATCTATAAGTATTTATGGTAGCTCTTCTATAAATTCACATAAACAAAGTTGTGTCTGTAGAACCACTTGTATACCTCAACTGTCCCAAATAATACTAAATATGTCAACACTGAAATAATCAAGTCTGCATAAGCATCCTGTCTTACTAAGAGAAAATTGCAGGATCGGTTCACCCGATCCACCACTAAGGATCCGTCTACACAAGTGAAGACACGAGTGGAAATAGGAAATGCATAATACTCTAAAATATGCTCTTAATGAGGTAGTTATTTAATTGTACCTAAAGTCAATTTCATGCAATCTTTCATATACCGAATTTCAACTACCATTCAAAACATCATATACCTCATGCCAAAACTTAGAGAGATTCAATCACCTTAATCATTTTGCATACCATAAGCACATAACCTCTAGTCATCATCAAATGTCTATGTAACGCCTCACAACAATCTATGTAGTCCCATTAATAAAGTAATTTCAACCCTCTCAATATCCTCAATAAGCGTGTAGAGCTATAGGGCTATATCGCAGCGCCCTCATAAGTCATTTATCATAGTTGAACAATCTAGACCAATATAAAAATGTAGCATACTTCAAACAATATTATTTGTCACTCGAATTCAAAACTTAGTCTTCATAAAAGTCACGAGTACATCTTGGAAAATCTGTGGTAAACAAGTATGCATTGCATTATCGCGTTTGAGCTCAAAGGCAAAATAAGTAAAACCTTTAATTCCCAACCAAGGGTCCATACAAGAGGTCTTATTCCTTCACTTTCTTAAATTCTTCCCATGACACAAATTTCAGATACCCTGAACTCTTCAATATACTAGATTCTCATTCCTTTGCTAAACTCACTTGTCAACTTTATTCTCTTACCAACAACACATGACATTTTACCTCATGTCCTAAGCTAAAACTTTAAGCGGAGCGCTTCTTTAGGTCCTTCAACAAAATAATAATAATAATAATAACTAAATTTACGACCAAAACCACATGCAGGTTCTTCCAAATGTTGAATACTCATTGCTATCCATTATTTCTTATCTTATCAATAATTATCTTGGCAAGATATATATACTACCAAAAATATGCACTAACAATGAAAAACTCGAAATCTTTATTTTAACTTGTACCCCAATTTCTTTACCGATTGGTATTAGCTTATACATGAGATATTTATGAATTCATATATCTTAACTTATGATTGATCCCCTCTCTATCGACCCTACAATATCCTTTATAAAAATTTTAATGTACTAATTACCATACTCAAAATTACAAAAAGAGATTATCACCATATTCAAGCCCAACATCGTAGATTTTTTTTCTCAAATATTATCCAACAGTTTTCTAGCCAAGACCAATGATACTTAATACTATCACCATAACCAAAGCAAAATAAATAAAACTCGGTGGCTTTAAATTTAATTATCCATTCTCTCGAAAGATATATCTTTGATCTATACCATCAAAGTGAATATCTCTACATCTCACTAATTTATTCATTTATGACTCTAGCTCATTTCAATTCTATCGAAGCAATATCTCAACACATTTTACATTTTTCTTATGATCACGTTACTCATCAAATAGTAGCAACCTAACTTTTTATACCTGCAGATTGTGTTTACCATACTGAATTTTACACTCGATAAAAAAATTCTCATCATATGATTGCATCTTGATCACAATCCATCACAAATTTTTATTACCATTATGCTCTATAGCCATTGCCATCATCTCAAGGTTACCCTCATCATTGATATGACACCAAAACTATATCGGTCGAATATAAAGAACTAACTCCCTTGGATCTTATTATGGAGTAATAGTCCTCATTTAGAATCCCCCGAATACACCTCACAACTTAAATACATTAATTGTACCAAAGATCCAACACTAAAATTTTCCTTATAAATAATACTTGACCCAAGAATCCAGAGTAGCAATTTAGTTGATTTCTTGAATATGAGTACAACATTAAACATTATTAAATGAGCCCATGATACACTAAAAATTTCTAGAATAGTTTGTATTCACGCTTGACAATGGACACATCCATTTTCATATGTCACTAGTACTATATCGTGAAAGTCCATTAGATCCACCACTAGAACACATCATACCTATTAAGAAGGTAGCACCAAACTAGCCCGCATGCTTTCACCTATTTTTTTAACATTCCACCTTAAATTGTTGAACTATATTCGATATCATATATACCCCATTAATATTGTTTATATTGCTGGATAACCAACCTCCCAAAAAATAACACATCAATAATCCCTCAATTAATTGTTTGACTTCATCAGTCAATTATCCTTAAACTGCATCATTGAGTCATCACCTTACTTAATATATTCTAATCATCGAACATTTTAATTCTTATAAGTATACCACTTACCCGTTAGTACAAGATCTAACCTTCAAGTCATATATAACCCACTAACTACTCATTTAAAGAATTAAGCACGAATCATCTCTACAAGTGAGAGGAAATGGAACAAAGCGATAAGAATCATAACGAACCACGGACGCACGATAGAGTAGGAATAAACAAAAGGAAATTCCCTAACAGTCTTCATAGCCTCTCGAAGATAAGTATAGACGTCTCCATACCGATCCTCGAGACTCTACTAGACTGGGCTTGTACACACGCGAGACCTATGAACCTGGGGCTCTGATACCAACTGTCACGACCCAAAATTCGGGCGTGATGGCACTCGTCTTATCCCACCAAGAAAAGTCAGCCTAATCCCCAATTATAATCATAAAATATGAAAGGATATACAAAGTGAAAATTTTAACTAACGATAATAAGGAAACTTAATTAAAATCCCCCTAAGACCTGGTGTCACGTGTACAAGCCTCTAAATACATAATACTCGAATAAAATAAATGTCTCAAATCTCTAGTCCTCAAATAGAACGTAACATAATAATGGATTCCTTGAAGGTCCACCGGTGACATAAGCAGCTACCTTAAGGATAATCTGGAAGCTCGGTCTTGCAATGAGAAAATTCTAACTAGAGGGATCGGGCTCGCAACCTACAAAAATGTAGCAAGGGGGTGAGTACCAAAACAACGCGGTACTCAGCAAATGGAACTAACCTAGAGTAAAACAATGAAGAACCAAGTACTCCTTCACACCCAACCACATACCGCCGAACTACAAACCTGCACTCAGAAAAGTCCCAGCCCAGCAACACATAATACACAATAAAGATAGTTTTTCAGTATATCACAATTATCAAATCACAAACCATAACTCACAAGAGATAACATAATCAATCACGTGAATAACATCATGCCACATAATAATATGCAAGGATGACATGGAATGTCGTGCAATGCAAGGTGGTATCAAGACCGTCGCACAGCCTGTCGTATATACCCCCGTCGAGCTAAGGCTCCAAGACTAAGGGGACCCATGGGGACCTCGCAGGCCATATACCTCAATCACAATATATATGTCACGACCTGAAATCTGGGCTTGATGGCACTCGTCTTAACCCACCAAGACAAGTCAACCTAAAAACCCAATTAACATAACAAAGAGCGGGAAGATAATAAAAGTAAAAGATTAATTGCGGATGATAAGTCAACTTAATTAAAAATCCCCCAAGACCTGGTTGTCACGTGTACAAGCCTCTAAACACATAGTACTCGAATAAAATAAATGTCTCAAATGTCTAGTACTCAAATAGAACGTAACATAATAATGGATTCCTTGAAGGTCCACCGGTGACATAAGCAGCTACCTTAAGGATAATCCGGAAGCTCGGTCTTGCAATGAGAAAATTTTAACTAGAGGACCGGGCTCGCAACCTACAAAAATGTAGCAAGGGGGTGAGTACCAGAACAATGGGGTACTCAGCAAATGGAACTAATCTAGAGTAAAACAATGAAGAACCAAGTAACTCCTTCATACCCAACCACATACCGTCGAACTACAAACCTGCACTCAGAAAAGTCCCAGCCCAGCAATACATAATATACAATAAAGATAGTTTTTCAGTATATCACAGTTATCAAATCACAAGCTATAACCCACAAGTGATAACATAATCAATCACATGAATAACATCATGCCACATAATAATATGCAAGGATGAGATGCAATGTCGTGCAATGCAAGGTGGTATCAAGACCGTCGCACAGCCTGTCGTATATACCCCCGTCGAGCTAAGGCTCCCAGACTAAGGGGACCCATGGGGACCTCGCAGTCCATATACCTCAATCACAATATATCAACTACCTTGCCACCCAAGTGCTCGTGGTCAAGGACTCAAGATAAGAATCTCGATGTATCAACTACCTTGCCACCTAGGTGCTCGTGGTCAAGGACTCATGATACGAATCTCAATGTATCAACTACCTTGCCACCCAAATGCTCGTGGTCAAGGACTCATGATATGAATCACCATTAACAACTTCTCAAAATGTCATGAGTATGAGGATGCATGCAATCAAGACACAATTATGGAAGCAATATTCCTCCCAACAAGTACAATAAATATCAAAGTTCTCAACGTTTAGCAATTATAATATTTACCCTCTTTTATACATATTTGGGTACAATTCTCTTTTAAGATATTTCACCCCATTTTAGTAACTTTATTTCCTCAAACAACCCATGATCCTCCGTATATATCACGATTATCTCCCTTTCTCAACACGTCATATCACACTATTCTCAATTTAGGATTCACATGCTCTCGAAGCAACACATAAACAATTAAAACCCTCACACTGGCATCACAATAAGAATTATCAACCCAACACACGATACGATCTCATCCCATAGATTACAACATAAGGAAGCATACGAGGTTCAACATATTTAACAAAAGTTTAGAAATCCACTTGCCTTAATTAATAGAATGACACTCCAAACCTTGAGTCTTTCGTAACGCTTTCAGATGATCAAAATCTGTTCAAATACATAATCTACATAAGAATACGAATCCAATGACACCCATATTGCTACATTTATTTTTGGCTCAAAAATCGGGTCAAAAAGTCACCCCAAGCCCGTAAATTCGAATCTGGAAATTTCTTTCAGATTATGTTTACCCATAATAAACTACACATATACGTCAAATTTCAGCTAAAACGGATCGTTTTTCGACCCCCAAATCAAAATTTTATTTTTAGAACCCTAGGGCTATATTTTCTTAATTATACACGATCTACCCTAAAAATTCATTCATAATCGCATGAAAACTTAATTAAAGGATGAAGAAAATTACCTTAATATTTCGGGATGAAAATCACAATTTTTCTCTATCTTTTTCTCTTTCTTTTTCCTTCCCGTAATTTTTTTCTTCTTCTACGTATCTGTGTCGCTCCCTCCGTTTTGCTTTGCTGCTTCTTTTGTTTATTTGAGGGCTGCTGCGCGCAGCCCTTTACTTAACCCATTAATTTCTTTTTTTTTTAATTTTATTTTTTTTTCTTATTTACTTATTTTAATATACTAAAAGTGATAAATTCTATTAACCTATTCTTGATAAATATGGGATAAATAGTATAGGGTATTAATTAAAATATTATTTTAATCCACCAACTATATTAATTATCTAAAATTATCCGTCAACTAAATGACCGTAATTATCAAATAGTTCCAAATTTTCAATTTAAATTTACTAAAAGAATCTTTTATGAAAGAGAGAGTATTTATTTTTAAAATGACCTAACGGGTCATTACATCATCCACCACTAAAAATCATGTTCGTCCTCGAACATAAGAAGGAGAAGGAAGAATAATCGATATTAATAAAATCCTACGTTATGATCTTCCAACGTCAGTATTTCATCTCTCTAAGTAAGGTACTCCTTTAAGATCATTCCGTCAAAATCTTCTATTAAGAACTGAATTTTTGAATCAAACCTTGAAAGATTTTCAAATCGATAGTGATTTTTATACCACAAGCTAACCCATGAACTCGATTTAGATAATAACCCACTAGTCCATAACTCAATAACCACGATAAATTTTTTAAATCAATACCGATCATAGTCAAAAGTGAACCTAAAGAAATCATCCCGCACTCCAAATGCACAAACCATCATGGACCTCGTTAAGATACCATCCTCATAATCAAATCTTCCCACGATCGTAAGTTATAAAATGTGATCTTTAGACATTGGATATTCATCATAGACAATCGGATTTTTCTGACTCAATGGAAAAATGATTCAAGTAACCACTTAGCGAACGATACACCAAAACAAACAGATTCTATAACAACACTGTCGAAAATACTAGATCAATAGTTGTGACTATAATGACCCTTAAAAGTGATAGAGTTAGACCCAACATGCCTCATATTCAATCATACATAGCCAGAACACAACCTCAATGACGAGATGAATCTTAATACTGCTGGGCATCTATAAGTATTCATGGTAGCTCTTCTATAAATTCACATAAGCAAAGTTGTGTGTAGAACCACTTGTATACTTCAACTATCCCAAATAATACTAAATATGTCAACATTAAAATAATCAAGTTTGCATAAGCATCCTATCTTTCTAAGAGGAAATTGTAGGATAGGTTCACCCGATCCACTACTAAGGATCCGTCTACCAAGGTGAAGACACAAGTGGAAATAGGAAAAGTGTAATACTCTAAAATATGCTCTTAATGAGGTAGTTATTTAATTGTACCTAAAGTCAATTTCATGCAATCTTTCACATACCGAATTTTAACTACCATTCAAAACATCATATACCTCATGCCAAAACTTCGAGAGATTCAATCACCTTAATCATTCTGCATACCATAAGCACATAACCTCTAGTCATCATCCAGCATCTATGTAACGCATCACAACAATCTATGTAGTCCCATTAACAAAGTAATTTCAACTCCCTCAATATTCTCAATAAGCGTGTAGAGATGTAGGTCTATATCGCAGTGCCCTCATAAGTCATCTATCATGATTGGACAATCTAGACCAATATAAAAATGTAGCATATTTCAAGCATCATTGTTTGTTACTCGAATCAAAACTCAATCTTCATAAAAGTCACGAGTAAATCCTAGAAAATCTGTGCTAAACAAGTACGTATTGCATTATCATGTTTGAGCTCAAAGGTAAAATAAGTAAGACCTTTAATTCCGAACCAAGGGTCCATACAGGAGGTCTTATTCTTTCACTTTCTTAATTTTTCCTATGACACAAATTTCAGATACCCTGAACTCTTCAATATATTAGATTCTCGTTCCTTCACTAACTCCCTTATCAACTTTATTCTCTGACCAACAACACATGACATTTCACCTCATGGTCTAAGCCAAAATTTTAAGTGGATCACTTCTTTAGGTCCTTCAACAATAATACAAAAATAACTAAATTTATGACCCAAATCACATGCAGGTTCTTCCGAATGTTGAATACTCATTGCTATTCGTTATTTCTTATCTTACCAATTCATATCTTGACAAAATATACTACCCAAAATGTAAACTAACAATTAAAAACTTCAATATTTATTCTAACTTGTACCCCAATTTCTTTATCTATCGGTATTAGCTCATAGCTTGAGATCTTTATGAATTCATATATCTTAACTTATGATTGATCCCCTCTTCGTCAACCCTACAATATCCTTTATAAAAAATTTTAATGTACTACTTACCATACTCAAAATCACAAAAAGAGATTATCACCATATTCAAGCCCAACATCATAGATTTTTTTTTTTCAAATATTATCCAACAGTTTTCTAGCCAAGACCAATGATACTTAATACTATAACCATAACCAAAGCAAAATAAATAAAACTGGATGGCTTTAAATTTAATTCTCCATTCTCTCGAAAGATATATCTTTGATCTATACCATCAAAGTGAATATCTCTACATCTCACTAATTTATTCATTTATGACTCTAGCTCATTTCAATTCTATCGAAGAAATATCTCAACATATTTTATATTTTTCTTATGATCACGTTACTCATCAAATAGTAGCAACCTAACTTTTGATACCCGCAGATTGTGTTTACCATACAGAATTCACTCTATTTGAAATTCTCATCATATGACTGCATCTTGATCATAATCCATCACAACTTTTATTACCATTATGCTCTATAGCCATTGCTATCGTCTCAAGGTTACCCTCATCATTGATATGACACCAAAATTATATGGGTCAAATGTAAAGAACTAACTCCCTTAAAATTTGGATCTTATTATGGAGTAATAGTCCTCATTTAGAATTCCCCGAACACACCTCACAACTTAAATACATTAATTATACCAAAGATCCACCACTAAAATTTTTCTTATAAATAATACTTAACCCAAGCATCCAGAGTAGCAAATTAGTTGATTTCTCAAATATGAACACAACACTAAACCTTATTAAATGAGCCCATGATACACTAATAATTTCTAAAATAGTTTGTATTCACGCTTAACGATTGACATATCAATTTCCATATACCACTAATACTATATTGTGAAAATCCATTAGATCCACCACTAGAACACATCATACCTATGAAGAAAGTAGTACCAAACTCACCCGCATACTTCTACCCATTAAGTAGCTGCAAAATATTATCCCATCCATCATGACTCTATCTTAAGTAATGCAATTTTAATTCTTATAAGTATACCACTTACCCTTTAGTACCAGATCTAAACTTCAAGTCATATACAACCCACTAACTACTCATTTAAAGAATTAACCACGAATCATCTCTACAAGTGAGAGGAAATAGAATAAAGCGATAAGAATCATACCGAACCACGGACGCACGATAGAGTAGGAATAAACAAAAGGAAGTTTCCTAACAGTCTTCATAGCCTCTCGAAGATAAGTATAGACGTCTCCATACCGATCCTCGAGACTCTACTAGACTGGGCTTGTACACACGTGAGACCTATGAACCTAGAGCTCTGATACCAACTGTCACGACCTGAAATCTGGGCTTGATGGCACTCGTCTTAACCCACCAAGACAAGTCAACCTAAAAACCCAATTAACATAACAAAGAGCGGGAAGATAATAAAAGTAAAAGATTAATTGCGGATGATAAGTCAACTTAATTAAAAATCCCCCAAGACCTGGTTGTCACGTGTACAAGCCTCTAAACACATAGTACTCGAATAAAATAAATGTCTCAAATGTCTAGTACTCAAATAGAACGTAACATAATAATGGATTCCTTGAAGGTCCACCGGTGACATAAGCAGCTACCTTAAGGATAATCCGGAAGCTCGGTCTTGCAATGAGAAAATTTTAACTAGAGGGACCGGGCTCGCAACCTACAAAAATGTAGCAAGGGGGTGAGTACCAGAACAATGGGGTACTCAGCAAATGGAACTAATCTAGAGTAAAGCAATGAAGAACCAAGTAACTCCTTCACACCCAACCACATACCGCCGAACTACAAACCTGCACTCCGAAAAGTCCCAGCCCAGCAATACATAATATACAATAAAGATAGTTTTTCAGTATATCACAGTTATCAAATCACAAGCTATAACCCACAAGTGATAACATAATCAATCACATTAATAACATCATGCCACATAATAATATGCAAGGATGAGATGCAATGTCGTGCAATGCAAGGTGGTATCAAGACCGTCGCACAGCCTGTCATATATACCCCCGTCGAGCTAAGGCTCCAGACTAAGGGGACCCATGGGGACCTCGCAGGCCATATACCTCAATCACAAAATATCAACTACCTTGCCACCCAAGTGCTCGTGGTCAAGGACTCATGATAAGAATCTCGATGTATCAACTACCTTGCCACCTAGGTGCTCGTGGTCAAGGACTCATGATACGAATCTCAATGTATCAACTACCTTGCCACCCAAATGCTCGTGGTCAAGGACTCATGATATGAATCACCATTAACAACTTCTCAAAATGTCATGAGTATGAGGATGCATGCAATCAAGACACAATTATGGAAGCAATATTCCTCCCAACAAGTACAATAAATATCAAAGTTCTCAACATTTAGCAATTATAATATTCACCCTCTTTTATACATATTTGGGTACAATTCTCTTTTAAGATATTTCACCCCATTTTAGTAACTTTATTTCCTCAAACAACCCATGATCCTCCGTATATATCACGATTATCTCCCTTTCTCAACACGTCATATCACACTATTCTCAATTTAGGATTCACATGCTCTCGAATCAACACATAAACAATTAAAACCCTCACACTGGCATCACAATAAGAATTATCAACCCAACACACGATACGATCTCATCCCATAGATTACAACATAAGGAAGCATACGAGGTTCAACATATTTAACAAAAGTTTAGAAATCCACTTGCCTTAATTAATAGAATGACACTCCAAACCTTGAGTCTTTCGTAACGCTTTCAGATGATCAAAATCTGTTCAAATACATAATCTACATAAGAATACGAATCCAATGACACCCATATTGCTACATTTATTTTTGGCTCAAAAATCGGGTCAAAAAGTCACCCCGAGCCCGTAAATTCGAATCTGGAAATTTCTTTCAGATTATGTTTACCCATAATAAACTACACATATACGTCAAATTTCAGCTAAAACGGATCGTTATTCGACCCCCAAATCAAAATTTTATTTTTAGAACCCTAGGGCTATATTTTCTTAATTATACACGATCTACCCTAAAAATTCATTCATAATCGCATGAAAACTTAATAGAAAGGATGAAGAAAATTACCTTAATATTTCGGGATGAAAATCACAATTTTTCTCTATCTTTTTCTCTTTCTTTTTCCTTCCCGTAATTTTTTTCTTCTTCTACGTATCTGTGTCGCTCCCTCCGTTTTGCTTTGCTGCTTCTTTTGTTTATTTGAGGGCTGCTGCGCGCAGCCCTTTACTTAACCCATTAATTTCTTTTTTTTTTAATTTTATTTTTTTTTCTTATTTACTTATTTTAATATACTAAAAGTGATAAATTCTATTAACCTATTCTTGATAAATATGGGATAAATAGTATAGGGTATTAATTAAAATATTATTTTAATCCACCAACTATATTAATTATCTAAAATTATCCGTCAACTAAATGACCGTAATTATCAAATAGTTCCAAATTTTCAATTTAAATTTACTAAAAGAATCTTTTATGAAAGAGAGAGTATTTATTTTTAAAATGACCTAACGGGTCATTACAATATATCAACTACCTTGCCACCCAAGTGCTCGTGGTGAAGGACTCATGATAAGAATCTCGATGTATCAACTACCTTGCCACCCAAGTGCTCATGGTCAAGGACTCATGATACGAATCTCAATGTATCAACTACCTTGCCACCCAAGTGCTCGTGGTCAAGGACTCGTGATACGAATCTCAATATATCAACTACCTTGCCACCCAAGTGCTCGTGGTCAAGGACTCATGATACGAATTTCAATATATCAACTACCTTGCCACCCAAGTGCTCGTGGTCAAGGACTCATGATACGAAACTCAATGTATCAACTACCTTGCTACCCAAGTGCTCGTGGTCAAGGACTCATGATACGAATCACCATTAACAACTTCTCAAAATGTCATGAGTATGAGGATGCACGCAATCAAGACACGATTATAGAAGCAATATTCCCCTCAATTAGTACAATAAATATCAAAGTTTTACAGTGTTTAGCAATTATAATATTCACCCTCCTTTATACATATTTGGGTACAATTCTCTTTTAAGATATTTCACCCCATTTTAGTAACTTTATTTTCTCAAACAACCCATGATCCTCAGTATATATCACGATTATCTCCCTTTCTCTACACGTCATATTCACACTATTCTCAGTTTCGGATTCACATGCTCTCGAAGCCACACATAGACAATTAAAGACCTCACACTGGCATCACAATAAGAATTACCAACCCAACACATGATACGATCTAATCCCATAGATTATAGCACAAGAAAGCATACGAGGTTCAACATATTTAACAAAAGTTTAGAAATCCACTTGCCTCAATAAATAGAATAACCCTCCGAATCTTGAGTCTTTCGTAACGCTTTCAGATAGCCAAATTCTGTTCAAATACATAATCTACATAAGAATATAAATCTAATGACACCCATACTGCTATATTTATTTTTGGCTCAAAAATCGGGTCAAAAAGTCACCCCGAGCCCTTAAATTCGAATCAGGAAATTTCTTTTAGATTATGTTTACCCATAATAAACTAAACGTATATTCAAATTTCAGCTAAAACGGATCGTTATTCGACCCCCAAATCGAAATTTTATTTTAAGAACCTAGGGCTATATTTTCTTAATTATACACGTTTCTACCCTAAAACTTTATTCATAATCTCACGAAAACTTAATAGAAAGGATGAGAATAATTACCTTGATGTTTCGGAATGAAAATCATAATTTTTCTTCTCTTCTTTTTCTTTCTTTTTCTTCCCGCGTTTTTTTCTTCGTTTATGCGTTGCTGCGTTTTCTCGTTCAAATTGCTTCTGTTTTCTCGTTTTGGTTTCAGGGCTGCACAGCAGCCCTTTCTTAACCCCCTTTATTATTTATTTTTTTTAATTTTCTTTTCTTTTTCCTCTTATTTACTTATTTTAATATACTAAAAGTGATAAATTTTATTAACCTATTTTTGATAAATATGGGATAAATAGTATAGAGTATTAATTAAAATATTATTTTAATCCACCGACTACATTAATCATCTAAAATTATCCGTCAACTAAATGACCGTAATTATGGAATAGTCCAAAATTTTTAATTTAAATTTACGGAGAGAATCTTTTATGAAAGAGAGAGTATTTATTTTTAAAATGACCTAACGAGTCATTACAACAATATCGCCGGCAAAGACCTCGGCATCACATCTCGACCGGTAAAGACCTTTGGCCCCAATTTCTTTTTTTTTTCTTTACCATCTCACTTATATCAATATCCAGAATCAATGCAAATTATGTGTGACATAGAATGAATGAACATAAGATGAAGTTCACAAACAAATCAACTCATAATCACCAACCACAACAATATATCTCAAAAATAAAATTCTCCTCACTTAGCCACTTTTTCAATTCAAGTGTCACAACACCACACCAACTCACATTTATATTTAATTGCCTCATTTTTTTTATAATATTAAAATATTCCATGAATCACACATTGAAGAAATTACAAGAAAATGGGTATTACCCAATACCATTAATGTTGCAATATCCTTAATATCTCAATACCATCACAACCTCAATAACAATCACATGTCAAAACAAGTACCAATTCGATATCAATATCGAATAATTCATTATTTCCCCTAAAAAACACTTCCACAATTAATTCACAAGTCAAATATCACTATAGAAATAATTATTCAATTAAAAATATTTTGATCAAAGCCTACATTAATACATCTCTATCCCAAAATACTCAATTCTATACACATTAGAGCATACAAGGTTCAACATATTTAACAAAAGATTAGAAACCCACTTGCCTTATATAAAGTCTCGAATCATGCCAATTCTGAAGCTTTTCCCTCTCTACGATACTCCAAATCACCAAAATCTATTCAAGTATAACATCACAATCACATAATGAATCTAATGACACTAAAATCAATTAATTCGGTGAAAAGGGCAAAATGGTCCAAAAATTTCATCATCGAAAAAAAGTCGTCGAAAATCTGAAAATTTATACATGAAAATATTCTCCCAGTAATAAGGAATTCAATAGCGAAAACCGTTTCAAAAACGGAGCTAAAACGAGGTAGAAATCTCATATTTAAAGTCTCCAAAAAAGAACATCCAAACAAGCCGAAAAATAGCAAAATTTACCTCGAACGATGTGCCAAAATTAATTTCTGAAACTCCCATGGTGTTTCTCTCGGAAAAATACACAATCTAGTGTTTTGAATCGCCCAAATCGGACAAAAATCGAGGGAGAAATCGTTGATGAAAGTTTGTGAAAAACCCTAGAAATTTTGAGAAGAAATCTGCAATTTTTTTATACACTGCGTCTGCCACGTGGCAGCGCCTAATTGGGTCACGTCATCCCCGCTTCAGCATTCCCAGCAAACTCTCAAACTTAAATTCAATGCTCCGGCCTCATCCGTAGTCGAAAAATACATTCCATATATGAAATCTGATCGGAATTGATATTTTGGACTCAACGGTGTAGTCGAAATTCCCGTAGGAGGTTGTTCTATTCCAATGTGGGTCCCAATTTCCAGCATCGAAAATAATCGAAAGGGCCAAAACACACCCAAAAGATTCGGAAACTAAATGAAGGGTCCTTCTAGACCAAAATCAATATTTCGGATCCAACGGAATCATCAGAATTTGAATTTGAGGTCTCCTTGGCCTAAAACCCGAGAAAGCTCATTTAAACTAGTTTCGGGCTCAAAAACTCAAAATATTCTCAGAAGCTCTAAAAGTTGCAATGAAGTCATTTCTAGCATTAGTCTCACCAGTTGGAATAATTGGAACTGACGGAATTTCGATTCGAGCCTCCGAATTTTGTCAAAAATAAAATAAATGACCTTTAAGGTCGTTACATTATTCACCACTAAAAACCATGTTCGTCCTCGAACATAGGGAAAAGAGAGGAGCCTCACTAGAAGTAACTAAGAGTCTGATATACCCTTCTCAAGTCATTAATTGCTTCTAAGTGACCTTATTCTCAAGAGCCATAACATCAAAATATACCAGCAAGAATAATACTTATGAACCAACATGAAATTCTGCCCTCTAAGAGTAGCTACCAAGTCCGAGACTAGCTAATGAACCAAACTTGAACCAATAATAGTCAATTGCTATCTACCAACCATCGCAAACCTCGTCCAAGTCCCATTCCCTTACAATAATCTTCCCTGAACTTAAGCTGCACTTCAACAATACATATTCATAAGAGAGAACCCAATTAAATTTGACAACTAGTGAATAACACTCCCAAGATTATAAAACCTCAAATAATACTGCTCGGATGCTGGAGCAATAGCTGAATCATGTATGGTTCCCTTTCCACGAGCTACAACTATTTAATTAGAAATCAACATCAACCACATATAACCCTTCGAAGCGAAGAATGCCTCAATGTCTACTCCAACAATCGTTCCCTCATGCCAAACTTAAGAAATTCTTTATCACCCTAGGAATTCTGCATACCATGAGCACATGACCTCCATTTACCACTAAGTACCAACATAATCCATCATGATAGTTTACGTTAACCTCCATCAATGAAGTAGTATCCATCTGATCCAAAGTCATCAGTGACACATATCAAATCATGAGTTCTTTCTATATTGCTTCCATGAGTCACCTATTATGATTGAGCAATCCAACCTAACATGAACTGCATAATTTCTCACAGATCACTGTTTGTCATTCCAACCCAAACCAAACTTTCTAAAAGAAGTTCACAGTCTCTCATAATCCATTGATGAGTCAACCCCTCTCACATTATCACACGAACTCAAAGCGAAAATCCATACAACTTACAACTTTGAACCATGGACCCATATATAACGTCTACTTTCCTTTACTCTTCTTGACTTGTATCTGTCATAAATGCTGCGAGGATGTTTGAATGCTAAACCCATATTCATGGCCTAATCCTAGGTGCTCAAACTCTTCGATGCCCAAGGCTTATGTACTCGCTCCCAACTCATTTATTGTTGTACTTCCTTAGAAAAGCTTCAACAGATTGTCTTTTACTTTACACCCAACTACTCAAATGAAACTTCATTTACTCCCTTCATCGTCAAAAGTAACAAAATCCAAATCGAAGACAAGCTCAAAACCCTTCAAAAATGCTCAGTAACCAATATAACCGATTATCTCATTAGACTAATCCATACATTGACAAAATCAATTATCGTGAATGCAACATACCATGAAACCCTGGATCCCAATTCACACTATGCAATTGATTTCCTTCTCAATCATGGTTAATATACATCTTGAAGATCTTTAGAGATTGCATACCCTATTTTTTTTATCAATCACTTTCTCATATACGTTGCCGTACTCATTACTCGCAACCCAAGTCATACTAGTCACTGAATTGAATACCATAAAGAAATTCATTCTCACACCCGAGCCAACCCAGGTAAACTTCTCTCTCATACCTTACCAAACAATCTCTTAACGTTGTTGATACCAGTGTAACTATCTTACCATAGTCGAATCAGGCAACCAAAGTCATGACATATAATAAAACTGTTGTTATGATTGATATGGTAGCCCAATCCCAAGTCATACTAGCAAAATTTACTAACTCAACTAATTATCCATATATACTTTCTCACTATCATTTTCATTTCCATTTATACAAGTGAACTTGTTGAAACCTTATTAGTCTATATGCTTGTTATCTCGATATCAAAGCACTCCTCTTTGCTTACAATGAGGTCACCAATCCCCATATAGATCTATGGAATAAAATCATACTTAAACATATTAATACTCATTCTATGATTCACCACTACAATTTTCCTTATAGCTGATTCCAAACCCAAGCATCCATAGTAACAACCAAATGGTTCTCCCCAAATATAACGGTAATGCCAAACTCCACTACCTGAGGAAGTGCAACAATTCATAACTCCTTAGTAACTAGTGTCTGCACTCAATGGTCAATGCCTCTGTCCTTGTATATTATCCGTACCACATCAAAAGTCCCACCATATTCACCACTAGAATGCACCATATTCTCGGAGAAGTTGGTGCTCGAAGGGTCCACACTTTTGTCTCATCGAATTCATCTCTCAACAAACAATATACCTTCTTCCATAGAAAAGATGGGTAGTAGAAGCAGCACAACCCATAGCCCTATCCAAATATACATAGACACCACCATAGCAGTTGTATCATAGTCATTCGTGCAACATATCCCCTCCAAAAAGACTTAGTTGAGGTCCTGATTTTAATAAACACAATGTCATCCTCTATCCATACCAGTCAACCCTTATTTGAAAACTTAACAACTCGAATCCCATAATTATTACATCGATAACATAGTCATTACATTAATGATGCTATGCCACGTTTATGAATCACCCGGACATCTAGTAGACTAGGAAAGCACCACCCTCGACACTGAAGTCTACACTTTTACCAATCCATTGGCCAATTTCTAAATATATCTAGCTAATGGTCACTCCTTTACCTGAATAGCTATGAGACTCCCTAAGCTTGAGGCCTTCCTACTCAAAACATTATCCACCCCATTGGCCTTCCAGATGATATAAGATATAACAACAACATACCCAGAAATGCCACTGAACTCAGCTGAACTCACATTTGGAAAAACTTGCCATATAACCTCTCCTCTCTAATCTATTGAAGTACAATCCTCAAATGTCGCTCATAATCCTCTTTGGCATTGAAGTGGTCCAATATATTATTAATTAAAACAAAAAAACAAGGAACCCAAATATAGTTGAAATACATCATTCATCAACTCTCTAAATATGGCAAGGATTGGTTATCCCAAAGGACATCATAAGGAACTCATAGTGCCCACACCTCATTCGAAATGCTGGCTTAGGAATGTTAGAATCCTTGATCCTTAGCTGATGATATTTGGATCTCAAATCAATCTTGGAAAACATGGCTTCACCCGGAAGTTAGTCAAAAGATCATCAATTATAGGGAGATGATACTTCTTCTTAACGATCACTTTTTCAACTATCTGTAATCAATACACATTCTCATAGAACCATCATTTTTCTTTACAAACAAAATAGGGCACCCCATGGAGACACACTAGGGCATATGAACTCTTAACTCAAGACATTTCAAAGTTGCTCCTTCCATTCAACTTCTCTGTTCGATACTAACCTTTGACATACCTCATCGGACCTCATCCACACCCAAATCGTTCCGAATCAAGGGACAATCCAAGGTTGACTACACATTCATCCATTAAATCCATTACCTCTAAGCTGGATCGAATTTCAAACCACGTAATGTACCGAGACCTACAACAACCACGCACGACAGGAATCGAAAGAATAAGAGGAAATATCCTAACAATCTCTGTAGCCTCTCAAGGATATGCAACAAACGTCTCCGCACCGATCCTTAAGACTCTACTTGATTGGGCTTGTACACATGTGAGACCTATGAATCTGGGGCTCTGGTACCAACTATCATGACCCGAAATTCGGGCGTGATGGCACTCACCTAACCCCACTAAGGTGAGTCAACCCAATACCTATTGATCCAAACATAATAATAATAGCGGAAGAGAATAATAGTCAAATATGACAAATAATCATAGAAAGATCAAACTACAACCATCCCAGAGTAGTACTCGAATAAAATAAATGTCTCAAATGTCTAGTCCTCAAATAGGACGTAACATAATAATGGATTCCTTGAAGGTCCACCGACGAGATAAGCAGCTACCTTAAGGATAATCCGGAAGCTTGATCCTGAAATGAGGAAATTCTAACTAAAGGGACCGGGCTCGCAACCTACAAAAATGTAGCAAGGGGTGAGTACCAAAAACAACACGGTACTCAGCAAATGGAACTAACCTAGATTAAAACAATGAAGAACCAAGTAACTCCTTCACACCCAACCACATACCGCCGAACTACAAACCTGCACTCAGAAAAGTCCCATCCCAACAACACATAATACACAATAAAGATAGTTTTTCAGTAAATCACAATTATCAAATCATAAGTCATAACTCACAAGTGATAAAATAATCAATCACATGCATAACACCATGCCACATAATAATATGCAAGGATGAGATGCAATGCTTATGCAATAATTGTCGGTAATGACCTCGACATCACAATATCAATATGCAAGGATGAGATGCAATGCTTATGCAATAATTGCCGGCAATGACCTCGGCATCACAATATCAATAGCAAAGATCTCAGTATCACAATATCGCCGGCAAAGACCTCGACATCACAACATCGCCAGCAAAGACCTCGGCATCACAATATCGCCGGCAAAGCCCTCGGCATCACAATATCACCGGCAATGACCTCGGCATCACATCTCGACTGGTAAAGACCTCGGCCCCAATTTCTTTTTCTTTTTCTTTTCTTTACCATCTCACTCATATTAATATCCAGAATCAATGCAAATTATGTGTGACATAGAATGAATGAACATGAGATGAAGTTCACAAACAAATCAACTCATAATCACCAACCACAATAATATATCTCAAAAATAGAATTCTCATCACTTAGCCACTTTTTCAATTCAAGTGTCACAACACCACACCAACTCACGTTTATATTTAATTGCCTCATTTTTTTATAATATCAAAATATTCCATGAATCACACATAGAAGAAATTACAAGAATATAGGTATTACCCAATACCATTAATGTTGCAATATCCTTAATATCTCGATACCATCGCAACCTCAACAACAATCACATGTCAAAACAAGTACCAATTTGATATCAATATCGAATAATTCATTATTTCCCCTAAAATACACTTTCACAATTAATTCACAAGTCAAATATCATCATAGAAATAATTATTCAATTCAAACTAATTTGATCAAAGCCTACATTAATCCATCTCTATCCAAAAAATACTCAATTCTATACACATTAGAGCATACAAGGTTCAACATATTTAACAAAAGATTAGAAACCCACTTGCCTTATATAAAGTCTCTAATCATGTCAATTCCAAAGCTTTTCCCTCTCTACGATACTCCAAATCACCAAAATCTATTCAAGTATAACATCACAATCACATAACGAATCTAATGACACTAAAATTAATTAATTCGGTGAAAAGGGCAAAATGGTCCAAAAATTTCATCATCGAAAAGAAGTCGTCGAAAATCTAGAAATTTATACATGAAAATGTTCACCCAGTAATAAGGAATTCAATGGGGAAAACCGTTTAAAAACGGAGCTAAAACGAGGTAGAAATCTCATATTTAAAGTCTCCAAAAAAGAACATCCAAACCAGCCAAAAAAAGCAAAATTTACCTCGAACGGCATGCCAAAATTAATTTCTGAAACTCCCATGGTGTTCCTCTCGGAAAAATACACAATCTAGCCTTTTGAATCGCGCAAATTGGACAAGAATCAAGGGAGAAATCATTGATGAAAGTTTGTGAAAACCCCTAGAAATTTTGAGAAGAAATCTGCAATTTTTTTTATTACACTGCGTCTGCCACGTGGCAGTGCCTAATTGGACCACGTCATCCTCGCTTCAGCATTCTCTGCAAACTCTCAAACTTAAATTCAATGCTCCGGTCTTATCCGGAGTCAAAAAAAATACATTCCATATATGAAATCTGATCGAAATCGATATTTCGGACTCAACGGTATAGTCGAAATTCCCATCGGAGGTTGTTTTATTCCAATGTGGGTCCCAATTCCAGTATCGAAAGGGCCAAAACACACCCGAAAGCTTCGGAAACTAAATGAAGGGTCCTTCTAGACCAAAATCGATATTTCAGATCCAACGGAATCATCCGAATTTGAATTTGAAGTCTCCTTGGCCCAAAACCCGAGAAAGCTCATTTAAACTAGTTTCGGGCTCAAAAACTCAAAATATTCTCAGAAGCTCTAAAAGTTGCAATGAAGTCATTTCTAGCATTAGTCTCACCATTTGGAATAATTGGAACTGACGAAATTTCAATCTGAGCCTCCGAAATTTGTCAAAAATACAATAAATGACCTTCAGGGTCGTTACATATTATTACTATTACTATTATTACTATTACTATTACTATTACTATTACTATTACTATTACTACTTGTAACAATTGGTAAATTACGAAAATACCCCTAGGGAAGAGGTGTGCGAAAAATGCGTCTTCTGATGCTCGGATGGAAAATTCGAGAGTGGATTCGTGATCAGCATTGAAAATGGAGTGGGAAGAGGGTCTCGGTCGATTTTTAGAGCGATCGAGTCGAAAGATAATTTTTCATTTCAAAACGAAAAATAATATGCCTGCGCGACAGGACCGCATCGCGGACCGGTCGCGGAGCCACACTTATTTTCGATGGAGTTGATTTTTCGAAAATACACTGTTCGCGACAGGTTCGCGTCGCGGACTGTATTATTTCAGGACGGGGATAAATTTTTTTAAATTACGGAGGGCAATTTGGTCCATTCCTAATTATTTTAAACGTTTCCCTACGCCTAATTAAGGCCGTGTTTTCAAGAAATAGGGTTTCAAAACCCAAAATTCTAAGCGTTCTTCCTAAAGGTCACCAAAGCTAAGGCTTGAAAGAAGGTGGGGATTGAGGAGATTAAGAGGAGGTTGTGCAACCTCGTGTTAGCAAAACTTTCCAAGTATGTAAGGCTAACCTAAAGCATGGGAATGTCCTCCCATGTGGCCTCCTGAGTGTTGAGTATCATGTCTTGATGTGCTAAAGTTAATATGAAGAGTTTGATGCACATAAAAAGTGTACTTTATCTTTTGTATAAGTAACTTTCCTACAAAAGCTAATGATCATCATTATTTTGCTTTATATTAAAGTTCTTTTTATCGAGTGCATTTTAAACCCTATAATTATTGTGTTTGAAAAGAGCATGCATAATGAAGTTAGGGAATATGTCTAGAGCCTTGACGATGATGATGTTATGATGAGGTATTGATGATGATATGATGATGTTGATGAGCATGATGTTTTATGATGTCTTAGCGTTAAAATATAATTGCTAAATGATGTCCCTTGAGTTTTGATGTTGATGTCGATGTTATGAGGTGGAGTACTATGTCCCTCTGCGACCGATGTTGATGTTGAGGTATTATACCATGTCCTTATGTGACTGATGATGAGGTACTATGTCCCTCTAGGACCGATGTTGATGTTAAGGTGGAGTACTATGTCCCTCTGCGACCGATGTTGATGTTGAGGTATTATACCATGTCCTTATGTGACTGATGATGAGGTACTATGTCTAGGGGTGGGTCCGTAAAACCAAAAACCGAAAACCGAACCGAAACCGATCGAAAAATACCAAAAAAAAAACCGCACCGTAAAAAACCGAAATCGAACACAAAAAACCGAACCGAACCGATTTTGTGCGGTTTCGGTTTCGGTTTTGGTCTTCTAAAACCGAACCGAACCGTCAAAAACCGATTTGTTTTGCTTTACTTAAATTCTACTACATCATATCATTTAAAGTTATCATTAAATAAGACGAAAAGATATATTTTGTTCAACAATCTATTTGGTGTGATTGCATCGTTGCTTTAATATTTTTTCTTATTTTGTCTTTATTTATTACTATTTAATAATTTTGTGTTATTATTTATCCTACCTTTTCATAATAGCTCCATCCCATATCCAACAATTTCTTATATATTTATCATTCAAATTATGAATATGCCCACATTATATAACAACAACGAATGATATAATCCATCAAAATATTATATTCATTGAAATAATACAAAATAACACATAATAATCATCCAAACAAAGAATAAGTTGCAATATCAAAATGAAAAATAGAGACAAACTTTGATGTCTATGGAATTCTACCAAGGGAAAATGCATAAAATCGCCTTTAAATTTCTCGATATAACTTAATTTAGCACTGTAATTTTATGATATTTATTTACCTCGTCATTCTAGTAAAATTAATATATGAATGTGATTTATAGGTAAATGAATATATCAACATTCTGTAAAATTTGCAAGAAAATTTTATTTAGATAATGGTTGAATCATAATTTGCTCCAATAGACCATCCGAACAAATGATAAAATATTATTTTAATCTTTTTATATATTTTGACTGATATTTAAAAAATATATTATGTGTGTATGCTCATAAATATTTATTAGGTAGATAAGTTAATTATATAAATTATGTCTTTTCTTTTAACTATACACTTCCACATCAATTGACTTGAACCTTCCAAGGAGTATTTGATACTTATTTTTCTAGAACATATGTTTGCAATTTTCTTGGTGATAATTGTAGTTCTTATATTGTGATACTTGTACTAATCCAAACTTTACTCTTTACCAATTGTTTAGCATATCTATACGATGATACGTCTCTACCCAACATATTATTTTACTTTAAAAAATTATTTTTAAAAACCGAAAAACCGAAAAAAACCGAAAACCGAACCGAAAAACCAATGGTTTACTTTTTTTTGGGCAAAACCGAACCGAACCGAACCGCTAAATCACCTTCCGTTCGGTCTTTGGTTTTAGGGAAAAACCGAACCGCAAAAACCGAACCCACCCCTAACTATGTCCCTCTAGGACCAATGTTGATGTTAAGGTATTATATCATGTCCTTATGTGACTGATGATGATATATTATGTCCCTATGGGACTGATGATGATGATGTTTTATGAGCATGTCGAGTTCTGGGAGGAGTATTGAGCACCGAAATGGGTAGAGAGTGAGTCCTACTCAAACCCATTAACTACGTGGCCCACGTAGGAAGAGAGGATTGAACCACAATGCGGATGGCTCCTATCTTGTCCCAAAAGAGGACTGATATTTTTCTTGTGGATCCACTGATGTGATGTCCTTTACCCCGAGCAGGGTATTGGATGGATGTGGCAATGGCATCGCTTCGTTGTATCATCACTGGCTCATAAGTGATGGTTGTCGGTTAGAGAAACTCCCAGTTAGGTCCCTTTGATAGAAATCTAATGTTGATGTTGATGCGATGTTTGAGTTGATGTCCTTGAGTCGATGTGATGTTCCTTTGAGGTGAGTTGACGTGGAGGTTCCTTGAGATGAGCTTGCGATGATGTTGATGATTTGATGAGAGATTGATGAGTCAATTGTCTAATCTAATCTCTTGCCTTAGATAGACTTTTGATATACTAATGGAGTCTGATGAGGAGTTGATGTTTTCTTTATTTCTGTGTACTTACCTTATTTTTCAGCTATTTTACATGCCAGTACATTCCACGTACTGACGCCATTTGCCGCTGCATCGTTTTATGATGCAGATATAGGAGTTCGAGGATTTCAGCAGGCGCACCGTTGAAGTCCAAGGTTTCGAGTTCAGATTTTGGTGAGCCTCCTTGCTATCCGGAGGAGACCCTTCTATGTCATTTTCCTTTACTTCATTGAGTCGGTAGCCATGGCATGTCATGACACCCCTTTTAGACAGTTGAGTCATGTTAGAGGCTTCGTAGACATGATGTCGAAGTTGATGTGGATGTTTTCCTTACGAACTAAGGGAGTATTTTACTTACTCATTTGAGGTTGAGATTGATGATTGGCCCTTTAGCCCTTTCCTGAGGTTCTCTTATTATGATGTTTTTCCGCTATGTTGATGTTGAGTGATGTGATGAGGCTAAGTGGTTCGCTCAGGGGCTAGCAATAGTCTCTGGGTGCCGGCCACGCCTAGGGTACCCTCTCGGGGCGTGACAAACTTGGTATCAGAGCACAGAGTTCAAGAGTCCTAGGGAGTCTATTAAGCCGTGTTTAGTAGAGTCTTGTTTATGCATGTGTTGTGCACCACACTTCATAAACAGGATGCTACAGGGCATTTAGAAAATGGTTACCCTTCTTTGATGTTCTGAGTTCGTGCGTTAGAGCTTGGCTCTATGAAGCCCTTTCTAATTCGTGCATTACGCGTTTGCAAATAATGCCTCCTAAACGTACTGCTGCCCAAAGAGATGCCTCAGTCCCTGACACTGAGAATCCTTTACTAGAGGCCCCAAATCAGCATGGGACAAGGACATGGGGACGACCTGCTAGAGCTGCTAAGGCTCCGCCAGCACATCCTGTTTAGTCGGGCTCCACTTTGAAAGAAGACTTCAGGGGAGCTATTGCTATGCTTACTCAGTTAGTGGCCTCTCAGAGTAGCAGTCGCGGTCTCCAGGCCCCTAGCTCCAGTTCCCAAGAGCCTACAGCTGCAACTAGGCTCAGAGATTTCCTGAGGATGAACCCACCAGTCTATACGGGGTCAAAAGTTGAGAAGGACCCACGAAACTTCATTAATGAGATGCGTAAAATCTTGAGGGCTATGCATGCGAATGAGGTGGATGGAGTCAAGCTGGTCTCTTATCAGCTTAAGAATGTTGCCAATGTCTGGTATAACCAGTGGGAGGATGGTAGAGGTGAGGATGCTGAACCGGCTGAGTGGGAGGAGTTCGAGAGTGCCTTTCTCGATCACTTCTTTCCCCAAGAGTTGAGGGAGGAAAAAGTTGAGGAGTTCGTGAATATGAAACAAGAGGAGTTGACGGTCAAAGAGTACAGCTTGAAGTTCATCCAGCTGTCCAGATACGCTCCAGAGATGGTCCTTGATATGAGGGCAAGAATGAGGAAGTATGTGTCTGGGTTGGGCAGGCATGTGAAGAGGGAGTGCAAGGCAGCGTTGCTGATTCCAGACATGGATATTGATAGACTTATGGTCTATGCTCAGCAGACTGAGGAGGACAAAAAGAGGGACAGAGAAGAGCAACAGAAGAAGAAAGCTAAATCGGCAGGACATGAGCCTAATCAGCAGAAACAGAACAAAGGTGATAGGACCTTCTTTCAAAGGAAGTCTTCTAGCCATGCACCTTCGATGGCGAGTGCACCTGTTCAGCAAAACAGGTATGATCAGAGATCCTATGGTCATCAGAACTTCAGAGCACCGGGACCTCAGTCCCAAGCCAGTGTTGTTCAAGGTCCAAGGGGAAAGCCCCCTTGTAGCAGATTTGGTAAGCTGCATCTTGGCGCGTGCCATGATGGCACTAGTATTTGCTTTACCTGTGGACAGCCTGGTCATTTCCAGAATGAGTGCCCTGTGAGAAATCAGAGGTGGAGTGATAGAGGTAATCGAGCTCAGTCTTCTACAGCGCCCCCCGAGGGTAATCATCAGAAGGCAACTACTGCAAATGCAGGAGGCGGGATGAACCGTCTGTATGCGATGGGTAATCGACGGGATCAAGAGGTTGCTCCGGATGTTGTTACGGGTATGCTCCAAATCTTTTTTTATGATTGTTATGCATTGCTTGACCCAGGTGCCACTTTATCTTTTGTGACACCCTATGTGGCCAATAAGTTTGAGATTCTTCTTGAGTGTTTGCTTGAGCCTTACACTGTTTCGACTCCTACTGGTGAGTCAATTCTGGCTAAGAGGATCTATAGAGACTGTATAGTGTCCATCTACCATAGGGATACTTTGGCCAATTTGGTAGAGTTCGAGATGGTTGACTTTGATGTGATCCTTGGTATGGATTGGCTCCATGCTTGTCATGCATCCATAGACTGTGGGACCCGAGTTGTTACATTTCATTTTCCTAATGAACCGGTCCTAGAGTGGAAGGGAGGTTATGTTGCACCCAAGGGTAAATTTATTTCTTACTTGAGGGCGAGGAGGTTAATCTCTAAATGGTGTGTCTATCACCTTGTACGAGTTAAAACTGATGATGTTGAGTCCCCTACTCTTGAGTCAGTCCCGATCGTAAATGAGTTCCCTGAGGTGTTTCCTGAGGATTTACCTGGAGTCCCTCCTGATAGAGATATCGACTTCGATATTGATGTACTTCCTAAGACACAGCCTATTTCGATCCCACCATATAGGATGGCCCCTGCTGAGTTGAAAGAATTGTTAGCACCTAATTTTTTACCAAACTTAGGTTATTTACCTTTTAATATTTAAATATTTAGTTTTGAGTCTAAATTAGATATTTTTAGCTTATTTAGAATAAGTTGAAAACAACAAAAATAGAGTCATATTTTAATGTTAGTTTTGTTCTAAAAAAGAGAAAATTTATAAAATACATGTTTTTTTTAATTTTGATTCTAATAAACAATCTAGTATTGTTATTACTTTCTAAATTATTTTTTATATCTTATTAATTTGAAATAGTTTTGTAATATATATATATTTTTCTTTTCTCTTTTTCTTTTCTTTCTCTTCTTTCAAAATAAAAACAAGACAAAAGAAAATAAATAAACTTAAAAACTACCCATTAGTTCCAACTCCTCCCCCACTACTCCCTTACTTTCCACATCTTCACATCTTTTACTCCCTCTTATTTTAACACACGACACACACACACAATTTTTGATCCATTTTTCTTCTTCTTTCATCACATTCTACAAAAACAAACACAAGACATTCTACACACTGATAAAAAAAATCATACAACACATCCTTTTCTTCTTCCCACATACACAAACGCCTAGAAAAAATACTACATTTATTTTTCACACACTTCAAAAACAAGAAAAAAATCTGCACAAAAGGTAACAATTTTTATTGTATGATTTAAAGTCACAATTATGCAAGACATGTTTTAATGTTATAAAATTGTTCAAATTCTATGTATGTTTTAACTTTGATGTTATCATATTGAAGTATGTCTGAACGTTTTATATTGTTAAATTAAAAGTAACATTCGGTATAGCATATAATTATTTCTTGCATACTTAAACACCCAATTTAACTTGTTATTGAATAAAATGTAAAAAATGTTGCTTTTACGCTATTTAATTAATGTATACTTGAATGAGATTTGTATGTTTAATGATATTGATTTTTCTAGAAATATAAAATAAAGCAAAAAATAGATTTTGTATATTTTTATTTTATATTCACACTTCTTTTGAATAATGAATTTCATTCTAAATATTAAATTAATGGGTTTATGTTGATGTACAATTAAATTTGGTAAAATAATTTACTACCTTCCAATTTTTATAAGATTAGTGATTAAAATTTAGAATTGAAAATTTAATTTTTTTAAATTGAATTTAGGAACATGACTAAGCCGATAAACAACAATAGGCAAACATTAGGATTTAAATAACATTGAACAAATGTTATAAATAAATAATTTGTGGCAAGGTTGGAAAGCGCTGCTAGCAATATATCACACTAATAAAAATAAGATAGTTTTAAACTAGTCTCAAATAATTTAAAAAAAGCGGGTGAATAACATATATTTTTAGTAAAACTTATCAAGATGATACATCCAAATTAAGTAAGCCATAAACTAGCCAATAAAGCGACCATGTTAAAACCACGAGACTCGAGGGGTGCCTAACACCTTCCTCTCGGTCAATAGAATTCCTTACCCGATCTTTGTTTCGCAGACCAAAAATAAAGAGTAATTTCCTTTTGAATAGGGATTTAAATTAGGTGACTTGGAACACCAAAATTCAATTTCAAGTGGCGACTCTGAATAAATAAAATAATCCCTTTTCAAAATATCACTTTAATTGGAGAAACTCTATTTTCGAAACACCCCACGCGAGGAAAAAAGTAGGGGTGTGACAGGTGGCGACTCTACTGGGGAAAACCAGAATTCGAGCTTATCAATATTGGCTTGTATATGGCTTTATTATTTTGAATATTGTATTCAATGATTTAATGTGATATTTGCCCGTTAATTTATTGCTTTGATATTATTTGAACTGTGATATAAACTATCTCCTCTCATGCACCTATCAGAGTCTTCTGAAAGATAAAATTTTTCGGAGATGCGATTTACGCTCCCGAACCTTTCTTTGAGATACCAGAGATGCGATTACGCTCCTGGGAAGTATTTTAGTTAAACATGTTTTAGGATGGGAAGGTCCAAACAGTGAGGTCGGAAAGCGCTGCTACCGGTAAGCTGTTCCTTCCCAACTCGAGTTTTCCACTCGTTTTATCGCCGGTCTAGCCACCAATTCTATAAGGACTTCAAATTTAGTAAAACAAGCCTTATACAACCAGTATTCCTCTTAGGATACACTTTATCTGCATAATCTGTGTTTGACTTTATATGGTTAAACACAGGTGTTAGGATCATAAAACATAAACCATCTTTTAGACTAGCATGTTCACGACTATGTGTTATTTGTCACATTTTGAATGTTGTCGTTGAATATTTTCTTTTTGGGTCAAATCCCAAATAGTTCGGTCCTAACATATTTACGATAAGATATCTTAAAAAAGAAAATTTTTCAAAAGTCAACATTTTTATGAGAAGTTGGCCGAACTACGCTCACCTGATTCTCATCTCCATGAGATATGTAGGCATCCCTCCTTGGATTCGGTGATCTTTATTAATAAAATTGTAAAAGAAAATATTTCTTATTACATGTAAAAAATGGGGTACAAAAATTTTGTATTCCTTGTACATACAAAAAAAAAAGATATTTATTTTTGTAGCAAAAAATAAAAACGAGCTATGCTTATGATCATGGAGAACTACGCTCACTTGATTCTCATCTAAATGAGATACGTAGGCGACCCTCCTTGGGTTCGGTGATATTTATTGATAAAATTGAAAAAAAAGAATATATTTCCTATTAAATGTGAAAAAATATATTTTTTTCCTTCTTATTCATAAAAGCAAAAGAAAATATTTATTTCTTATTCCAAAAATAAACACAAATATTTTTTTGGCCGAACTACACTCACCTGATTCTTATCTCGATAAGATACGTAGGCAACCCTCCTTGGGTTCGGTGATATTTATTGATAAAATTGAAAAAAAGAATGTATTTCTTATTAAATGTAAAAAAATATTTTTTCTTCTTATTCATAAAAGCAAAAGAAAAATATTGATTTCTTATTCCAGAAATAAATATGAATATTTCTTTGATTTGTCGAACTACGCTCACCTGATTCTCATCTAAATGAGATACGTAGGCAACCCTCCTCGGTTTCGGTGATTCTTCTTCAAAAAAATTTAAAAAAAAAGAATAAAAAAGAATTCGTATTAAAAAAAATTATTAATCTTTAATTAGAAAATCAAATTCGAAAAGAAAACTTTTGTCTCTTTATTCATAAAAGCTAAACCAAAAAAAGAGATTTTATTTATTCAAAAGGAAAAAAAAAGAATTTCTTTTATATATATATTTTTGAGAACTACGCGCACCTGATTATCATCTAAATGAGATACGTAGGCAACTCTCCCTGGGGTTCGGTGATTCTTCTTCAAAAAATAAAATAAAAGAATAAAAAAGAAATTCGTATAGAAAATTATTAATCTTTATTCCAAAAATAAAATTCAAAAAGAAAAATTTTGTTTCTATTCATAAAAGTTGAACAAAAAAAAAAGGGTTTTATTTATTCAAAAGGGATTTATATATATATATATATATATATATATATATATATTTTCAAGAACTACGCACACCTGATTCTCACCTTGATGAGATACGTAGGCAACCCTCCTGGGGTTCGGTGATTCTTATTTAAAAAAAAACAATAATAATAATTCTTTTTCCAAAAAATAATGATAATAAAAAAGAGTTTACTCTTTTTGAAAAAAAAGGGATCCTCATTCAAGAAATCCAAAAAAGGAAGATCTTATTTCTTTGTGTAGAAAAGAATTTTTTTTTTAATTCTTATTCAAAAAAATAAATTAATTTTTTTCATCCCTCTTCAAAATAAAAATACTAAAAAAAAAGGTACGTCTTGTCTTGATTGGTACCAACATACTTAGAAGTATGCATGAAAAAGTGTTAATTATTTGGTATAATAGAGTGGACCAACTTTGTTGTGACCCATATAGATTCTTTTGGCACCTCTTGATTATACTTATGTCCCACTTGAAAAATTCTCTTGCTCAAAGTTAAGGGTTAAAAGAAAAATCAATCTCATTGTTTCATGTGCATTGTGTGGTGAGTTTTAGATATAAAGTTCAATGGCATGACTTGTTGATCTAGAACTTGGACCGAATGTTTGTTAAGGCGAAATTTTGTGCAACATCTAATTTGAAAAAGGATTGTAGGCCTTCTTTGATCCAATTGTGCCTGTAAGCCTACCAAATGACACATGATCCCTTGTACTTTCCTTTTTTGAGCCTAAAATATTTTTTTCCATAACCATATCTTAGTTCATATCCTTTTGAGTGCACAAATGCACCACTCTATTTTTCTCTCATCTCCAAGAATGCACGGACAAAAGTTTGAGTCGGATGGCAAAGTGAAAAATGAAAATATGGCAGTCAAAAAAAAAAACTCCAACAAATGGAGAGAAACTCAAAAAAAAAAGTCCAAAAAAAAAAGATCAAATGTGAAAATGAAGAAAATAAATTGAGAGACATACTCCAATGTTTAGGGAGGAAATAGTCACTTTATCCCAAAAAAAAAATTATCTTACCCATTCCAAGCCTACATTTTAAGCCAAATATAAGTCCTACTTGATTTCATTTTTCGATGTTCTCACATTAGTAGATACTTACATGCGGGTCAAGCATATAGTATCTCAATCTCATGCATTGAATATCTTTCTGAGTGTGAGTGATTCTCAAATTGTCCTACGATCTCAACTCTTCTATTTTGTGTGAATTAGGACTTTATTTTGGTAAGGCACTTGAAACATGAGGACATGAATAGTTTTAACCTCATATTTGATGCAAGATGAATAGATCATGTTAATACTTAAGTATGCTTGAGGTATCATTTGAAACTACAGAAATTACTTCAAAGTTGGTCTCAAATTTGCCTATAAATATTCAAAGGTGATTTATATGCATAAGTCTAATTGTTGGTACCATCTAAAGCCAAGATATGATCAATCAAAAGTAAATTTCTTTCTATCTAACAATCTTTTCAAAAGATATTATTTTGCAAAAAAAATAATTATAGATCATGTTAATACTTAAGTATGCTTGAGGTATCATTTGAAAATACAGAAATTACTTCAAAGTTGGTCTCAAATTTACCTATAAGTATTCAAAGGTGATTTATATGCATAAGTCTAATTGTTGGTACCATCTAAAGCCAAGATATGATCAATCAAAAGTAAATTTCTTTCTATCTAACAATCTTTTCAAAAGATATTATTTTGCAAAAAAAAATAATAATATATTTTTGGTTCGCACGAACTACGTTAGACCTGATTCTTGTTATGGTGAGATACGTAGGCAGTCCTACAAAAGGGTTCGATCTCAAATAAAAAGAATATATTTTTTCTCTCTCTCATATTTTTGAGAAAAAATCAAATTGGGGAATTTTTTTTCTAAAAAAAAAAGATAGTAAAATAAAAAATAAATTCACCAATAAAAGATTTTTAAAAAAAAAAGTTTCAAAATTTCTCAGTTTCAAAACTGGGGCATATTTTATTTTATTGTTAAAAATTTATTAAAAAAAGTAAAATAAAATAAAAATAATTCATTCGTCTAGGGCGTGAACCCTCATAATATTCGCTTAGGGAGCGAACCCTCATAATATTCGCTTAGGGCGCGAACCCTCATAATATTCGCTTAGGGAGCGAACCCTCATACTATTCGCTTAGGGAGCAAACCCTCATAATATTCGCCTAGGGAGCGAACCCTCATAATATTCGCCTAGGGAGCGAACCCCCATAATATTCGCTTAGGGTGAGAACCCTCATAATATTCGCTTAGGGCGCGAACCCTCATAATATTCGTTCATATCTTCATAGGGCATGATAGCCGCCATTTTTATTTTTCATAAAGCATAAAATCTAATTTCATTCAATAATAGAGTATTTGTTTTTTCCTTGTTTTAATCACTGTATTATTTTTGTTTAATATTATGTTCAAATCAAGCAAAATAATCCACAAAATTTTTCTTTGCACAAACTGGAGCAGAAAAATTTTGTTTTGTTTTTTTCTTTGATTGCAGGCAGGTCCCTCTGCGACCACAGGTTTGGACATCAATAACTGAGTAACATTTGTCCGATTTGTGAAGTGAAGAATGACGTTAAGAGTCGATTTGAACCCATGTAGCAGCTCACCATATCAAGATTCTGCTTTCCAACTTCAATTCAGGAAACAAGTGTACACGAATAGTGTACTAACCTTCTTTCTGGAGAGCTATCGGTAACTCAATTGAGATTTCAAGTTCAAGCCTCAAACTCAAACTTCAAGATTAGATTTTGATATCAAGGTACCCTCCTGAAAAAGGCAAGGTGATAACTAAAGATGCAAAGGAAGACTTGAAAGAAAAGAGGGTCGAGACAAGTAGAATTGAATAGATCTTGTATCGTTTCCTTTTAGTTTTATTATCTTCAATGTAACAATAGGAGCCACGGACCAGGATCTCGAAAGGATAAGACTCAACTCTCTAATCCATCCATCCATCCATCCACCGCTGCACCCATTTGAACTACACGTGACCTGATTCTCTTATGACTCGAGATATGTAGGCTGCCCAAAGCCAGGGCTCGGTCACTCTGCTTACTCTTTTTTTCCCCCTTCTTTTGCCTTACCTTTTAATAATGGTTAGGCCAAAAATTAGGCACATTAACTTCTTTGCTTGAAAACTCCTCATGTTCTCAAGCAAAGAGGGGCAACCTGTTAGCACCTAATTTTTGACCAAACTTAGGTTATTTACTTTTTAATATTTAAATATTTAGTTTTGAGTCTAAATTAGATATTTTTAGCTTATTTAGAATAAGTTGAAAACAACAAAAATAGAGTCATATTTTAATGTTAGTTTTGTTCTAAAAAAGAGAAAATTTATAAAATACATGTTTTTTTTAATTTTGATTCTAATAAACAATCTAGTATTGTTATTACTTTCTAAATTATTTTTTATATCTTATTAATTTGAAATAGTTTTGTAATATATATATATTTTTCTTTTCTCTTTTTCTTTTCTTTCTCTTCTTTCAAAATAAAAACAAGACAAAAGAAAATAAATAAACTTAAAAACTACCCATTAGTTCCAACTCCTCCCCCACTACTCCCTTACTTTCCACATCTTCACATCCTTTACTCCCTCTTATTTTAACACACGACACACACACACAATTTTTGATCCATTTTTCTTCTTCTTTCATCACATTCTACAAAAACAAATACAAGACATTCTACACACTGATAAAAAAAATCATACAACACATCCTTTTCTTCTTCCCACATACACAAACGCCTAGAAAAAATACTACATTTATTTTTCAGACACTTCAAAAACAAGAAAAAAAATCTGCACAAACAAAAACAAAATCTCAAAAAAAAACACAATTGCAGAAAATAAAAGTTGAGTTTTGAGGTTTGCTTTCGAGATTTCGGGATCGTGATTCTGCATTGTGGTCTTCTCTTCTTGTGAATTAATTTTCACAAAAGGTAACAATTTTTATTGTATGATTTAAAGTCACAATTATGCAAGACATGTTTTAATGTTATAAAATTGTTCAAATTCTATGTATGTTTTAACTTTGATGTTATCATATTGAAGTATGTCTGAACGTTTTATATTGTTAAATTAAAAGTAACATTCGGTATAGCATGTAATTATTTCTTGCATACTTAAACACCCAATTTAACTTGTCATTGAATAAAATGTAAAAAATTGTTGCTTTTACGCTATTTAATTAATGTATACTTGAATGAGATTTGTATGTTTAATGATATTGATTTTTCTAGAAATATAAAATAAAGCAAAAAATAGATTTTGTATATTTTTATTTTATATTCACGCTTCTTTTGAATAATGAATTTCATTCTAAATATTAAATTAATGGGTTTATGTTGATGTACAATTAAATTGGTAAAATAATTTACTACCTTCCAATTTTTATAAGATTAGTGATTAAAATTTAGAATTGAAAATTTACTTTTTTTAAATTGAATTTAGGAACATGACTAAGCCGATAAACAACAATAGGCAAACATTAGGATTTAAATAACATTGAACAAATGTTATAAATAAATAATTTGTGGCAAGGTTGGAAAGCGCTGCTAGCAATATACCACACTAATAAAAATAGGATAGTTTTAAACTAGTCTCAAATAATTTTAAAAAGGCGGGTGAATAACATATTTTTTTTGTAAAACTTATCAAGATGATATATCCAAATTAAGTAAGCCATAAACTAGTCAATAAAGCGACCGTGTTAAAACCACGGGACTCGAGGGGTACCTAACACCTTCCTCTCGGTCAATAGAATTCCTTACCCGATCTTTGTTTCGCAGACCAAAAATAAAAAGTCATTTCCTTTTGAATAGGGATTTAAAATAGGTGACTTGGAACACCAAAACTCAATTTCAAGTGGCGACTCTGAATAAATAAAATAATCCCTTTTCAAAATGTCACTTTAATTGGAGAAACTCTATCTTCAAAACACCCCACGCGAGGGAAAAAATAGGGGTGTGACAAGAATTGAAGGAGCAGTTGAAGGATCTGTTAGAAAAGGGTTTTATTAGACCCAGTGTTCCTCCCTGGGGTGCTCCTGTTCTGTTTGTACGGAAGAAAGATGGGTCTCTGAGAATGTGCATAGACTATAGGCAACTGAACAAGGTCACAATCAAGAATAAATATCCTCTCTCCAGGATAGATGACTTGTTTGCCCAACTTCAGGGCGCCTTATGCTTTTCTAAGATAGACCTCAGATCAGGTTACCACCAGTTGAAGGTGAGAGAATGTGATATTCCAAAGATAACTTTCAGGACAAGATATTGCCACTTTGAGTTTTTGGTCATGTCCTTTGGGTTGACGAATGCACCTGCAGCTTTCATGGATTTGATGAATAGGGTGTTCAGGCCCTACCTTCATATGTTCGTGATCGTATTCATTGATAATATCTTGGTATATTCGAGGAACAAGGAAGAGCATGCTAAGCATCTTAGAGTTGTCCTTCAAACTCTTAAGGACCAGGAGTTGTATGGGAAGTTCTCCAAATGTGAATTTTGGCTCAAATCAGTGGCCTTTCTAGGTCATGTAGTTTCAGGTGATGGGATTCGAGTAGATGATCAGAAGATTGAAGCGGTTGCTAGTTGGCCCAGACCGACCTCTCCAACTGACATAAGGAGTTTCTTGGGGTTGGCAGGCTACTACCGCAGATTTATTGAGGGATTTTCTTCTTAATCCGCCCCATTGACCAAACTGACCCAGAAAAAGGTCAAGTTTGAGTGGTCTGAAGAATGTGAGAAGAGCTTCTAAGAGCTAAAGACTAGGTTGACTACTGCACCTGTCTTGACCTTGCCTGACGGGACGGAAGGTTTTGTAACATACTGTGATGCGTCAAGAGTTTGATTAGGGTGTGTGTTAATGCAAAGAGGTAAAGTGGTGGCTTATGCTTCCAGGTAGCTTAAAGTTCATGAAAAGAACTATCCAACTCATGATCTTGAGTTGGCGGAAGTGGTGTTTGCACTTAAAATCTGGCGCCACCACTTGTGGAGTGCATATGGACGTGTTTACGGACCACAAGAGCTTACAGTGTGTCTTCAGTCAGAAAGAGCTCAACCTGCGACAGAGGAGGTAGTTGGAATTGCTCAAGGACTACGACATGAGCATCATGTACCACCCAGGTAAAGCTAATGTTGTTGCTGATGCTCTTAGCAGGTTATCTATGGGTAGCACATCCAACGTTGAAGGAGAAAAGAAGGAGTTAGTGAAGGAAGTGCATAGGTTGCTCGATTAGGAGTCCAGCTTGAGGAGAACGACGAGGGAGGAATTAATGTTCAGAATGGGTCTGCATCGTCCCTAGTGACTGAGGTAAAAGAGAAGCAGGATCGAGATCCTATTATACTTCAATTGAAGGCAGATGTTCAAAAACAAAAAGTGATGGTCTTCTCCAAAGGGGGAGATGGGGTATTAAGGTACCAGAGTAGGCTATGTGTCCCTGATGTTGATGGTGTCCGAGAGAGGATTCTGGCTGAGGCCCATAACACTAGGTACTCCATTCATCCGGGCTCCACCAAGATGTATCACGACTTGAGAGAGGTCTATTGGTGGAGTGGAATGAAATGGGATATTTCGGAGTTTGTTTCGAGATGCCCAAATTGTCAACAAGTGAAGGTTGAGCATCAAAGGCTAATTGGCTTGGCCCAAAACTTTGAGATTCCAGAATGGAAGTGGGAGATGATTAACATGGATTTTATCACTGGCCTACCGAGATCGAGGAGACAACATGATTCCATATGGGTGATTGTGGATAGATGACGAAGTCAGCGCACTTCCTGGCGGTCAAGACGACCAACACGGCAGAGGAGTATGTCAAGATGTAAATCCAAGAGATTGTGAGGTTGCATGGAGTTCCCTTGTCCATTATCTCGGACCGAGGAGCCCAATTTACTTCTCAGTTCTGGAAGTCCTTCCAGAAAGGATTGGGTACCAAGGTGAGTTTGAGCACAGCCTTTCATCCATAGACGGATGGTCAGGAAGAGCACACAATTCAGACGGTGGAGGACATGTTGAGAGCCTGCGTCCTTGATTTCAAAGGAAATTGGGATGATCATTTATCATTGATTGAATTCGCATATAACAACAATTATCATGCGAGCATCCAAATGGCCCCTTATGAGGCCTTGTATGGGAGGAGATGTAGATAACCTATTGGGTGGTTTGAAGTTGGAGAGGCTGAGTTGATTGGTCCTGACCTTGTTCACCAGTCCATGGAGAAGGTGAAGATTATTCGGGAAAGATTGAAGACTGCTCAAAGCCGTCAGAAATCTTACACAGATGTGAGGAGAAGAGACCTAGAGTTTGAGGTAAGCGATTGGGTTTACTTGAAGGTATCACCCATGAAGGGTGTCATGAGATTTGGGAAAAAGGGAAAATTAAGCCCTCGCTATATTGGCCCCTACCAGATCGTACGAAGAATTGGAAGGTCGCTTATGAGCTAGATTTACCTTCCGAGCTAGATGGAATCCATCCGGTGTTCCATATTTCGATGTTGAAGAAATGTTTGGGGGATCCTGCCTTGGTAATTCCTGTGGAAAGCACGGAAGTCAGAGACAGTTGGTCTTATGAGGAAATTCCAGTCCAGATCCTTGATTGACAGGTTCGCAGTCTGAGAAACAAAGAGATAGCCTCTGTCAAAGTATTGTGGAGGAATCAATTTGTTGAGGAAGCCACATGGGAAGCTGAGGAAAAGATGAAGGCAAAATACCCGCACCTGTTCGTAGTCGAGGTTGATGAAAGTGTTGAAGTTAACATTCTTACCATTATGTAAATTGATGTTACTACCATGATGTGATGTTTATACTTTGAGTATATATCAATGAGGTCGATAAGAAGTCGAGGTAATGATGTTATTGAGTGAGTATCGAGGTGAGTCTTGAGTCTATTCGTGCTTAATATTGTTCCTACTCATCATTCGAGGATGAATAATCCCAAGGGGGAGATAATGTAACAACTGGTAAATTATGAAAATACCCCTAGGGAAGAGGTGTGCGAAAAATGCATCTTCTGATGCTCGGATTGAAAATCCGAGAGTGGATTTGTGATCAACATTGAAAATGGAGTGGGAAAAGGGTCTCGGTTGATTTTTAGAGCGATCGAGTCGAAAGATAATTTTTCGTTCCAAAATAAAAAACAGTGTGCCTGCACGACAAGACCGCGTCACGGACCGGTCGCGGAGCCACACTTATGTTTTCTGCAAATTTTTCAACGGAGTTCATTTTCCGAAAATACACTGTCTGCGTCGCGAACTATGTTATTTCAGGACGGGGATAAATTCTTTTAAATTACGGAGGGCAATTTGATCCATTCCTAATTATTTTAAACGTTCCCCTACGCCTAATTAAGGTTGGTTTTCAAGAAAAATGGTTTCAAACCCCAAAATTCTAAGCGTTCTTCCTAAAGGTCACCAAAGCTAGGGCTTGAAGGAAGGTGAGGATTGAGGAGATCAAGAGGAGGTTGTGCAACCTCGTGTTAGCAAAACTTTCCAGGTATGTAAGGCTAACCTAAAGCATGGGAATGTCCTCCCATGTGCCCTACTGAGTGTTGAGTATCATGTCTTGATGTGCTAAAGTTAATATGAAGAGTTTGATGCATGTAAAAAGTCTACTTTATCTTATGTATAAGTAACTTTCCTACAAAAGCTGATGATCATCATTATTTTGCTTTATATCAAAGTTCTTTTTATCGAGTGCATTTTAAACCCTATAATTATTGTGTTTGAAAAGAGCATGCATAATGAAGTTAGGGAATATGTCTAGAGCCTTGACGATGATGATGTTATGATGATGTTATGATGAGGTATTGATGATGATATGATGATGTTGATGAGCATGATGTTTTATGATGTCTTAGCGTTAAAATATAATTGCTAAATGATGTCCCTTGAGTTTTGATGTTGATGTTGATGTTATGAGGTGGAGTACTATGTCCCTCTGGGACTGATGTTGATGTAGAGGTATTATACTATGTCCTTATGTGACTGATGATGAGGTACTATGTCCCTATGGGACCGATGTTGATGTTAAGGTATTATATCATGTCCTTATGTGACTGATGATGATGTATTATGTCCCTATGAGACTGATGATGATGATGTTTTACGAGCATGTCGATTCTGAGAGGAGTATTGAGCACCGAAATGGGTAGAGAGTGAGTCCCTCTCAAACCCATTAACTACGTGGCCCGCGTAGGAAGAGAGGATTGAACCGCAATGCGGATGGCTCCTATCTTGTCCCAAAAGAGGACTGATGTTTTTCTTGTGAATCCATTGATGTGATGTCGTTTACCCCGGGCAGGGTATTGGATGGATGTGGCAACGACATCGCTTCTTTGTATCATCAATGGCTCATAAGTGATGGTTGTCAGTTAGAGAAACTCCCAGTTAGGTCCCTTTGATAGAACTCTAATGTTGATGTTGATGTGATGTTCAAGTTGATGTCCTTGAGTCAATGTGATGTTCCTTTGAGGTGAGTTGACGTGGAGGTTCCTTGAGATGAGCTTGCGATGATGTTGATGATTTGATGAGAGATTGATGAGTCAATTGTCTAATCTAATCTCTTGCCTTAGATAGACTTTTGATATCCTGATGGAGTCTGATAAGGAGTTGATGTTTTCTTTATTTCTGTGTACTTACCTTGTTTTTTAGCTATTTTACATGCCAGTACATTCCACGTACTGACGCCATTTGGCGCTGCATCATTTTATGATGCAGATACAGGAGTTCGAGGATTTCAGCAGGCGCACCGTTGAAGTCCAAGGTTTCAAGCGCAGATTTTGGTGAGCCTCCTTGCTAACCGGAGGAGACCCTTCTATGTTATTTTCCTTTATTTCATTTAGTCGGTAGCCATGGCATGTCATGGCACCCCTCTTAGACAGTTGAGTCAAGTTAGAGGCTTCGTAGACATGATGTCGAAGTTGATGTGGATGTTTTCCTTACGAACTAAGGGAGTATTTTACTCACTCATTTGAGGTTGAGATTGATGATTGGCCCTTTGGCCCTTTCCTGAGGTTCTCTTATTATGATGTTTTTCTGCTATGTTAATGTTGAGTGATGTGATGAGGCTAAGTGGTTCGCTCAGGGGCTAGCAATAGTCTCTGGGTGCCGGCCACGCCTAGCGTACCCTTCCGGGGCGTGACACTACTATTACTGCTATTACTATTACTATTACTATTATTACTATTACTATTACTATTATTACTATTACTATTACTATTATTATTACTATTATTACTATTACTATTACTATTATTATTATTACTATTACTATTACTATTATTATTATTATTACTATTACTATTACTACTACTATTATTATTATTATTATTACTATTATTATTATTACTATTACTATTATTATTACTATATTATTACTATTACTATTATTATTATTATTATTATTATTATTATTATTATTATTATTATTATTATTATTATTATTATTATTATTATTATAATTATTATTATTATTATTATTATTATTATTATTATTATTATTATTATTATTATTATTATTATTATTACTATTATTATGTAACAACACTGAAGGTCATTTATTGTATTTTTGACATAATTCGGATGCTCGGATCGAAATTTCGTCAGTTCCAATTATTCCAAATGGTGAAACTAATGCTAGAAATGGCTTTATTGCAATTTTTAGAGCTTCTCAGAATATTTTGAGTTTTTGAGCCCGTAACTAGTTTAAATGAGTTTTCTCGGATTTTGGGCCAATGAGACCTCAAATTCAAATTCTGATGACTCCGTTGGATCCTGAATATCAATTTTGGTCTAGAAGGCCCCTTCGTTCAGTTTTCGAAGCTTCCGGGTGAGTTTCAGTCCTTTCGATAATTTTCGATATTGGGAAATGGGACCCACAGTGGAATAAAACGACCTCCGGTGGGAATTTCGACTACACCGTTGAGTCCGAAATATCGTTTTCGATCAGATTTCATATATGGAATGTATTTTTCCGACTCCGGATGAGGCCGGAGCATTGAATTTAAGTTTGAGAGTTTGCTGGAAGTGCTGAAGCGAGGATGACGTGGCCCAATTAGGCGCTGACACATGGTAGACGCAGTGTATAAAAAAAACTGCAAATTTCTTCTCAAAATTTCTAGGTTTTTCACAAACTTTCATCAACGATTTCTCCCTCGATTTTTGTCCCATTTGGGCGATTCAAAAGGCTAAATTGTGTATTTTTCCGAGAGGAACACCATGGGAGTTTCGGAAATTAATTTTGGCACACTGTTTGAGGTAAATTTTGCTGTTTTTCAAGTGGTTTGGATGTTCTTTTTTGGAGATTTTAAATATGAGATTTCTACCTCGTTTTAGCTCCGTCTTTTAAACGGTTTTCGCCATTGAATTCATTATTACTGAGAGAACATTTTCATGTATAAATTTCCAGATTTCCAATGACTTTTTCCGATGACAAAGTTTTTGGACCATTTTGCCCTTTTCACTGATCTAATTGATTTTAGTGTCATTGGATTCGTTATGTGATTGTGATGTTATACTTGAATAGATTTTGGTGATTTGGAGTATCGTAGAGAGGAAAAAAATCAGAATTGACATGATTCGAGACTTTATATAAGGCAAGTGGGCTTTTAATCTTTTGTTAAATATGTTGAACCTTGTATGCTTAATGTGTATAGAATTGAGTATTTTGGGATAGAGATGGATTAATGTAGGCTTTGATCAAAATATTTTGAGTTGAATAATTATTTCTATGGTGATATTTGACTTGTGAATTAATTGTGGAAGTGTATTTTAAGGGAAATAATGAATTATTCGATAATGATATCGAATTGGTACTTGTTTTGAGATGTGACTGTTGTTGAGGTTGTGATGGTATTGATATATTAAGGATATTGCAACATTTATGGTATTGGGTAACATCCATATTCTTGTAATTTCTTCTATGTGTGATTCATGGAATATTTTAATATTATAAAAAGAAATGAGGCAATTAAATTTAAACGTGAGTTGGTGTGGTGTTGTGACACTTGAATTGAAAATGTAGCTAAGTGATGAGAATTCTATTTTTGAGATATATTATTGTGGTTGGTGATTATGAGTTGATTTGTTTGTGAACTTCATCTCATGTTCATTCATTCTATGTCACACACAATTTGCATTGATTCTGGATGTTGATATTGAGTGAGATGGTAAATAAAAAATAAAAAGAAATTGGGGCCGAGGTCTTTACCGATCGAGATGTGATGCCGAGGTCTTTGCCGGCGATGTTGTGATACCGAAGTCTTTGCCGGCGATGTTGTGATGCCGAGGTCTTTGCCGACGATATTGTGATACTGAGATCTTTGCTATTGATATTGTGATGCCGAGGTCATTGCCGGCAATTATTGCATATGCATTCCATCTCATCCTTGCATATTGATATTGTGATGTGCGAGGTCATTACCGACAGTTATTGCATAAGCAATGCATCTCATCCTTGCATACTACTATGTGGCATGGTGTTGTGCATGTGATTGATTATGTTATCACTTGTGAGTTATGACTTGTGATTTGATAATTGTGATATACTGAAAAACTATCTTTATTGTGTATTATGTGTTGCTGGGCTGGGACTTTTCTGAGTGCAGGTTTGTAGTTCGGCGGTATGTGGTTGGGTGTGAAGGAGTTACTTGGTTCTTCATTATTTTACTCTAGGTTAGTTCCATTTGCTGAGTACCGTGTTGTTTTTGGTACTCACCCCTTGCTAAATTTTTGTAGGTTGCGAGCCCGATCCCTTTAGTTAGAATTTCCTCATTTCAGGACCGAGCTTCCGGATTATCCTTAAGGTAGCTGCTTATCTCATCGGTGGACCTTTAAGGAATCCATTATTATGTTACGTCCTATTTGAGGACTAGACATTCGAGACATTTATTTTATTCGAGTACTATGTATTTAGAGGCTTGTACATGTGACACCAGTTCTGGATGGTTGTAGTTTTATTTTTCTATGATTATTTGTCATATTAGACTATTTTCTCTTCCGCTATTATTATTATGTTTGGATCAGTAGGTATTGGGCTGACTCGCCTTAGTGGGTTAGGTGAGTGCCATCACGTCCCAATTTCGGGTCGTGACAGTTGGTATCAGAGCCCCAGGTTTATAGGTTTCACATGTGTACAAGCCCAATCGAGTAGAGTCTTAAGGATCGGTGCAGAGATGTCTGTTACTTATCCTTGAGAGGCTACAGAGATTGTTAGGAAATTTCCTCTTATTCTTTCAATTCCAGTCGTGCGTGGTTGTTGTAGGTCTCGGTACATTGCGTGGTTTGAAATTCAATCCAGCTTAGAGGTAATGGATTTAAGGGATGAATGTGTAGTCAATCTTGGATTGTCCCTTGATTCGCAACGATTTGGGTGTGGATGAGGTCCGATGAGGTATGTCAAAGGTTATTATCGAATGGAGAAGTTGAATTGAAGGAGCAACTTTAAGATCTCTTGAGTTAAGAGTTCATATGCCCTAGTGTGTCTCTACGGGGTGCCCTGTTTTGTTTGTAAAGAAAAATGATGGTTCTATGAGAAGTGTATTGATTACAGATAGTTGAAAAAGTGACCGTTAAGAAGAAGTATCCTCTCCCTATAATTGATGAATTCTTTTTACCAAGGTGAAACCATATTTTCTAAGATTGATTTGAAATCTGAATATCATCAGCTAAGGACTAGGGATTCTAACATTCCTAAGCCAGCATTTCGGACGAGGTGTGGGCACTATGAGTTCCTTATGATGTCCTTTGGGATAACCAATACCCTTGCCACATTTAGAGAGTTGATGAATGATGTATTTCAACTATATTTGGGTTCCTTTTTTTTTTTTCATTAATGATATATTGGACCACTTGAGTGCCAAAGAGGATTATGAGCGGCATTTGAGGATTGTACTTCAATAGATTAGAGAGGAGAAGTTATATGGCAAGTTTTTCCAAATGTGAGTTCAGCTGAGTTCGGTGGCATTTCTGGGTATGTTGTTGTTGTTGTATCTTATATCATCTGGGAAGGCCAATCGGGTGGATAATGCTTTGAGTAGGAAGGCCTCAAGCTTCGGGAGTCTCATAGCTATTCAGGTTAAGGAGTGACAATTAGCTAGATATATTTAGAAATTGGCCAATAGATTGGTAAGAGTGTAGACTTCAACGTCGAGGGTGGTGCTTTCCTAGTCTACTAGATGTCCGGGTGATTCGTAAACGTGGCATAGCGTCATTAATGTAATGACTATGTTATCGATGTAATAATTATGGGATTCCAGTTGTTAAGTTTTCAAATGAGGGTTGATTGGTATGGACAGAGGATGACATTGCATTTTTTAAAATCAGGATCTCTACTAAGTCTCCTTAGAGTGGATATGTTGCACGAATGACTATGATACAACTGTTATGGTGGTGTCTATGTCTATTTGGATAGGGCTATGGGTTGTGCTGCTTCTGCTATCCATCTTTTCTATAGAAGAAGGTATATTGTTTGGTGATAGATGAATTCAATGAGACAAAAGTGTGGACCATTCGAGCACCAACTTCTCCGAGAATATGGTGCATTCTAGTGGTGAATATAGTGGGACTTTTGATGTGGTCCGGATAATATACAAGGACAGAGGCACTGATCATTGAGTGCAGACACTAGTTACTAAGGAATAATTAATTGTTGCACTTCCTCAGGTAGTGGAGTTTGGCATTACCGTTATATTTGGGGAGAACCATTTGGTTGTGACTATGGATGCTTGGGTTTGGAATCAGTTATAAGGAAAATTGTAGTGGTGAATCATAGAATGAGTATTAATATGTTTGTGTGATTTTATTCCATAGATCTATATGGGGATTGGTGACCTCATTGTAAGATAAGAGGAATGCTTTGATATCGAGATAACAAACATATGGACTAGTAAGATTTCGACGAGTTCACTTGTATAAATGGAAATGGAAATGATAGTGAGAAAGTACATATGGATAATTGGTTGAGCCAGTAAATTTTGCTGGTATGACTTGCGATTAGGCTACCATATCAATCATAACAACAGTTTTATTATATGTCATGACCTTAGTTTCCTGATTCGACGATGGTAAGATAGTTACACTGGTATCAACAAGGTTAAGAGATTGTTTGGTAAAGTATGAGAGAGAAGTCTACATGGGTTGGCTCTAGTGTGAGAATGGATTTCGTTATGGTATTCAATTCAGTGACTAGTATGACTTAAGTTGTGAGTAACGAGTACGACAACGTATATGAGAAAGCGATTGATAAAAAAAAATAGGGTATGCAATCTCTAAAGATCTTCAAGATGTATATTAAACATGATTGAGAAGGAAATCAATTGCATAGTGTGAATTGGGATCCAGGGTTTCATGGTACGTTGCGTTCACGATAATTGATTTTGTCAATGTATGGATAAGTCTAATGAGATAATCGGTTATGTTGGTTAATGAGCATTTTTTAAGGGTTTTGAGCTTGTCTTCGATTATGAATTCTGTTACTTTTGACGGTGAAGGGACTAAATGAAGTTTCATTTGAGTAGTTTGGTGTAAAGTAAAAGACAATCTGTTGTGGAAGTTTTTCTAAGAAAGTGTAACAATAAATGGGTTAGGAGCGAGTATATAAGCCTTGGGCATCAAAGAGTTTGAGCACCTAGGATTAGGCCATGGATATGGGTTTAGCATTCAAACATCCTCACAATATTTATGACAAATACAAGTCAAGAAAAGTAAAGGAAAGTAGACATCATATATGGGTCCATGGTTCAGAGTTGTAAATTGTATGGATTTTTGCTTTGAGTTCGTGTGATAATGTGAGAGGGGTTGACTCATCAACGGATTATGAGAGACTATGAACTTCTTTTAGAAAGTTTGGTTTGGGTTGGAATGACAAACAGTGATGTGTGAGAAACCATGCAGTTCATGTTAGGTTGGATTGTTCAATCATAATAGGTGACTCATGGAGCAATATAGAAAGGACTCATGATTTGATATGTGTCACTGATGACTTTGGATCAGATGGATACTACTTCATTGATGGAGGTTAGCATAAACTATCATGATGGATTATGTTGGTACTTAGTGGTAAATGGAGGTTATATGCTCATGGTATGCAGAATTCCTAGGGTGATAAAGAATTTCTTAAGCTTGGTAAGAGGGAACAATTATTGGAGTGGATGTTGAGGTATTTTTCTCTTCGAAGGGTTATATGTGGTCGAGGTTGATTTCTAATTGAATGGTTGCAGCTCATGGAAAGGGCACTATACTTGATTCATCTATTGCTTTAGCATCCGGGCAGTATTATTTGAGGTTTTATAAGTTTGAGAGTGTTTTTTTACTAGTTGTCAAATTTAATTGGGTTCTTTCTTACGAATATGTATTGTTGAAGTATTGGAATTGAGCAACTTAAGTTCAGGGAGGATTATGTTAAGGGAATGGTACTTGGACGAGGGTTGCGATTGTTGGTATATTGCAATTGGCTATTATTGGTTCAAGTTTGGTTCATTGGCTAGTCTCCGACTTGTTAGCTACTCTTAGAGGGCAGAATTTCATGTTGACTCATAAGTATTATTCTTGCTGGTATGTTTCGATGTTATGGCTCTTGAGAATAAGGTCACTTAGAAGCAATTAATGACTTGAGAAGGGTACGTCAGACTCTTAGTTACTTCTAGTGAGGCTCCTCTCTTTGCCTTATGTTCGAGGACGAACATGGTTTTTAGTGGTGAATAATGTAACGACCCTAAAGGTCATTTATTGTATTTTTGACAAAATTCGAAGGCTCGGATCAAAATTCCGTCAGTTCCAATAATTTCAAATGGTGAAACTAATGCTAGAAATGACTTCATTGCAATTTTTAGAGCTTCTAAGAATATTTTGAGTTTGTGAACCCAAAACTAGTTTAAATGAGTTTTCTCGAGTTTTGGCCAAGGAGACCTCAAATTCAAATTTTGATGATTCTGTTTGTTCCGGAATATCGATTTTGGTCTAGAAGGACCCTTCGTTCAGTTTTCGAAGCTTCCGGGTGAGTTTCAGTCCTTTCGATAGTTTTCGATATTGGGAAATGGGACCCACGGTGGAATAAAATGACCTCCGGTGGGAATTTCGACGACCTCGTTGAGTCCGAAACATTGTTTCCAATCAGACTTCATATATGGAATGTATTTTTCCAACTCCGGATGAGGCCGGAGCATTGAATTTACGTTCGAGAGTTTGCTGAAAATGCTGAAGCGGGGATGATGTGGCCCAATTAGGCGCTGCCACGTGGCAGACGCAATATATATATATATATATATATAATGCAGATTTCTTCTCAAAATTTTCTGGGTTTCTCACAAACTTCAATCAACGATTTCTCCCTCGATTTTGGTTTTGGGCAATTCAAAAGGCTAAATTGCGTATTTTTCCGAGAGGAGCACCATGAGAGCTTCAGAAATTAATTTTGGTGCGCCGTTCGAGGTAAAATTTGCTGTTTTTCGCTGGTTCGGATGTGTTTTTTTGTAAACTTTAAATATGAGATTTCTACCTCGTTTTAGCTCCATTTTTGAAATGGTTTTCGCCATTGAATTCCTTATTACCGGGAGAACATTTTCATGTATATATTTTCAGATTTTCGACGAATTTTTCTGATGACGAAATTTTTGGACCATTTTTCCCTTTTCACCGAATTAATTGATTTTAGTGTCATTAGATTCGTAATGTGATTGTGATATTATACTTGAATAGATTTTTGTGATATGGAGTATCGTAAAGAGGGAAAAGCTTCGGAATTGACATGATTCGAGACTTTATATAAGGCAAGTGGATTTCTAATCTTTTGTTAAATATGTTGAACCTTGTATGCTCTAATGTATATAGAATTGAATATTTTGGGATAGAGATGGGTTAATGTAGGCTTTGATCAATATATTTTGAATTGGGTAATTATTCCTATGGTGATATTTGACTTGTGAATTAATTGTGGAAATGTATTTTAGGGGATATAATAAATTATTTGATATTGATATTGAATTGGTACTTATTTTGAGATGTGACTGTTATTGAGGTTGTGATGGTATTGAGATATTAAGGATATTGCAACATTTATGGTATTGGGTAATACCCATATTCTTGTAACTTCTTCTATGTGTGATTCATGGAATATTTTAATATTATAAGAAAAAATGAGGCAATTAAATATAAACGTGAGTTGGTGTGGTGTTGTAACACTTGAATTGAAAATGTGGCTAAGTGATGAGAATTCTATTTTTGAGATATATTGTTGTGGTTGGTGATTATGAGTTGATTTGTTTGTGAACTTCATCTCATGTTCATTCATTCTATGTCACACATAATTTGCATTGATTCTGGATATAAAAAAAAGAAAAAGAAATTGGGACGAGGTCTTTACAGATTGAGATGTGATGCCGAGGTCTTTGTCGGTGATATTGTGATGCCGAGGTCTTCGCCGGCGATGTTGTGATGCCGAGGTCTTTGCCGGCGATATTGTGATGCCGAGGTCTTTGCCGGCGATATTGTGATGCCGAGGTCTTTGCCAGCGATGTTGTGATGCCGAGGTCTTTGCCGGCGATGTTGTGATGCCGAGGTCTTTGCCGGCGATATTGTGATACTGAGATCTTTGCTATTGATATTGTGATGCCGAGGTCATTGCCGGCAATTATTGCATAAGCATTGCATCTCATCCTTGCATATTGATATTGTGATGTCGAGGTCATTACCGACAGTTATTGCATAAGCATTGCATTCATCCTTGCATATTATTATGTGGCATGGTGTTATGCATGTGATTGATTATGTTATCACTTGTGAGTTATGACTTGTGATTTGATAATTGTGATATACTGAAAAATTATCTTTATTGTGTATTATGTGTTGCTGGGCTGGGACTTTTCTGAGTGCAGGTTTGTAGTTCAGCGGTATGTGGTTGGGTGTGAAGGAGTTACTTGGTTCTTCATTGTTTTACTCTAGATTAGTTCCATTTGCTGAGTACCGTGTTTTTTTTTTGGTACTCACCCCTTGCTACATTTTTGTAGGTTGCGAGCCCGGTCCCTTTAGTTAGAATTTTATCATTTCAAGACCGAGCTTCCGGATTATCCTTAAGGTAGCTGCTTATCTCATCGGTGGACCTTCAAGGAATCCATCATTAATGTTATGTCCTATTTGAGGACTAGACATTTGAGACATTTGTTTTATTCGAGTACTATGTATTTTAGAGGCTTGTACATGTGACACCAGCTCTGGGATGGTTGTAGTTTGGTTTTCCTATGATTATTTGTCATATTAGACTATTTCCTCTTCCGCTATCATTGTTATGTTTTGATCAGTAGGTGTTGGGCTGACTCGCCTTAGTGGGTTAGGTGAGTGCCATCATGCCCGAATTTCGGGTCGTGACAGTTAGTATTAGAGCCCCAGGTTCATAGTTCTCACATGTGTACAAGCCCAATCGAGTAGAATCTTAAGGATCGGTACGGAGACGTCTGTTACTTATCCTTGAGAGGCTACAGAGATTGTTAAGAATTTCCTCTTATTTTTTTTATTCCTGTTGTGCGTGGTTGTTGTCGGTCTCTATACATTGCGCGATTTAAAATTTGACCCAGCTTAGAGGTAATAGATTTAAAGAATGAATGTGTAGTCAACCTTGGATTGTCCCTTGATTTCAAATGATTTCGGTGTGGATGAGGTCCGATGAGGTATGTCAAAGTTAGTATCGAACAGAGAAGTTGAATTGAAGGAGCAACTTTAAGATCTCTTGAGTTAAGAGTTCATATGCCCTAGTGTGTTTCCATGGGGTGCCCTGTTTTGTTTGTAAAGAAAAATGATGGTTCCATGAGAATGTGTATTGATTACAGGTAGTTGAAAAAGTGACCGTTAAGAAGAAGTATCCTCTCCCTATAATTGATGATCTTTTTTACCAGCTTCAGGGTGAAACCATGTTTTCCAAGATTGATTTGAGATCTGAATATCATCAGCTAAGGATCAGGGATTCTAGCATTCCTAAGCCAGCATTTCGGAGGAGGTGTGGGCACTATGAGTTCCTTATGATGTCCTTTAGGATAACCAATGCCCTTGCCGCATTTAGAGAGTTGATGAATGATGTATTTCAACTATATGTGGGTTCCTGGTTGTTTTGTTTTCATTAATGATATATTGGACCACTTCAATGCCAAAGAAGATTATAAGCGACATCTGAGAATTGTACTTCAATAGATTAGAGAGGAGAAGTTATATGGCAAGTTTTTCCAAATATGAGTTCAGCTGAGTTCGGTGGCATTTCTGGGTATGTTGTTGTTGTTGTTGTTGTATCTTATATCATCTGGGAAGGCCAATGGGGTGGATAATGCTTTGAGTAGGAAGACCTCAAGCTTTGGGAGTCTTGTAGCTATTCAGGTAAAGGAGTGACCATTAGCTAGATATATTTAGAAATTGGCCAATAAATTGGTAAGAGTGTTGACTTCAACATCGAGGGTGGTGCTTTCCTAGTCTACTAGATGTCCAAGTGATTCGTAAACGTTGCATAGCGTCATTAATGTAATGACTATGTTATCAATGTAATAATTATGGGATTCCAGTTGTTAAGTTTTCAAATGAGGGTTGATTGGTATGGACAGAGGATGACATTGCGTTCATTAAAATCAGGACCTCTACTAAGTCTTCTTGGAGTGGATATGTTGCACGCATGACTATGATACAACTGCTATGGTGGTCGCTATGTCTACTTGGATTGGGCTATGGGTTATGTTGCTTCTGCTACCCATTTTGTCTGTGGAAGAAGGTATATTGTTTGATGAGAGATGAATTCAAGGAGACAAAAGTGTGGACCATTCGAGAACAAACTTCTCCGAGAATATGGTGCATTCTAGTGGTGAATATGGTGGGACTTTTGATGTGGTACGAATAATATACAAGGACAGAGACATTGATCATTGAGTGTAGACACTAGTTACTAAGGAGTTATGAATTGTTGCACTTCCTCAGGTAGTGGAGTTTGGCTTTACCATTACATTTTGGGAGAACCATTTGGTTGTTACTATAGATGCTTGGGTTTGGAATCAGTTATAAGGAAACTTATAGTGGTGAACCATAGAATGAGTATTAATATGTTTAAGTGTGATTTTATTCCATAGATCTATATGGGGATTGGTGACCTCATTGTAAGCCAAGAGGAGTGCTTTGATATCGAGATAACAAGCATATAGACTAATAAGGTTTCGACGAGTTCACTTGTATAAATGGAAATGGAAATGATAGTGAGAAAGTACATATGGATAGTTGGTTGAGTCAGTAAGTTTTGCTGGTATGACTTAGGATTGGGCTACCATATCAATCATAACAACAGTTTTATTATATGTCATGACCTTAGTTGCCTGATTCGGCGATGGTAAGATGGTTACATTGGTATCAGCAAGGTTAAGAGATTGTTTGGTAAAGTATGAGAGAAAAGTCTACATGGGTTGGCTCGAGTGTGAGAATGGATTTCGTTATGGTATTCAATTCAGTGACAAGTATGATTTGGGTTGCGAGTAACGATTACAACAAGGTATATGAGAAAATAATTGATGAAAAAGTAGGGTATGCAATCTCTAAAGATCTTCAAGATGTATATTAGCTATGATTGAGAAGGAAATCAATTGCATAGTGTGAATTGGGATCCAGGGTGTCATGGTACGTTGCATTCACGATAATTGATTTTGTCAATGTATGGATTAGTCTAATGAGATAATCGGTTATATTGGTTACTGAGCATTTTTTAAGGGTTTTGAGCTTGTCTTCGATTATGAATTCTGTTACTTTTGACGGTGAAGGGACTAAATGAAGTTTCATTTGAGTAGTTTGGTGTAAAGTAAAAGACAATCTGTTGTGGAAGTTTTTCTAAGAAAGTGTAACAATAAATGAGTTAGGAGTGAGTATATAAGCCTTGAGCATCAAAGAGTTTGAGCACCTAGGATTAGGCCATGGATATGGGTTTAGCATTCAAACATCCTCGCAATATTTATGACAAATACAAGTCAAGAAAAGTAAGGGAAAGTAGACATCATGTATGGGTCCATGGTTCAGAGTTGTAAATTGTATGGATTTTCGCTTTGAGTTCGTGTGATAATGTGAGAGGGGTTGACTCATCAACAGATTATGAGAGACTGTGAACTTCTTTTAGAAAGTTTGGTTTGGGTTGGAATGACAAACAGTGATGTGTGAGAAACTATGCAGTTCATGTTAGGTTGGATTGTTCAATCATAATAGGTGACTCATGGAGCAATATAGAAAGGACTCATGATTTGATATGTGTCACTGATGACTTTGGATCAGATGGATACTACTTCATTAATGGGGGTTAACATAAACTATCATGATGGATTATGTTGGTACTTAGTGGTAAATGGAGGTTATGTGCTCATGGTATGCAGAATTCCTAGGGTGATAAAGAATTTCTTAAGCTTGGCATGAGGGAACAATTATTTAAGTGGATGTTGAGGTATTTTTCTCTTCGAAGGGTTATATGTGGTCGAGGTTGATTTCTAATTGAATGGTTGCAGCTCATGGAAAGGGCACTATACTTGATTCATCTATTGCTTTAGCATCCGAGCAGTATTATTTGAGGTTTAATAAGTTTGGGAGTGTTTTTTTATTAGTTGTCAAATTTAATTGGATTCTCTCTTACGAATATGTATTGTTGAAGTATTGGAATTGAGCAACTTAAGTTTAGGGAGGATTATGTTAAGGGAATGGGACTTGGACGAGGGTTGTTATGGTTGGTGTATTGCAATTGGCTATTATTGGTTCAAGTTTGGTTCATTGGCTAGTCTCCGACTTGTTAGCTACTCTTAGAGGGCAGAATTTCATATTGACTCATAAGTATTATTCTTGCTGGTATGTTTTGATGTTATGGCTCTTGAGAATAAGGTCACTTAGAAGCAATTAATGACTTGAGAAGGGTATGTCAGACTCTTAGTTACTTCTAGTGATGCTCCTCTCTTTGCTTTATGTTCGAGGACGAACATGGTTTTTAGTGGTGAATAGTGTAACGACCCTAAAGGTCATTTATTCTCTTTTTGACAAAATTCGATGGCTCGGATCGATATTCCGTCAGTTCCAATAATTTCAAATGGTGAAACTAATGCTAGAAATGACTTCATTGAAATTTTTAGAGCTTCTGAGAATATTTTGAGTTTTTGAACCCAAAACTAGTTTAAATGAGTTTTCTCGAGTTTAGGCCAAGGAGACCTCAAATTCAAATTTTGATGATTCCGTTGGTTCCGGAATATCGATTTTGGTCTAGAACGACCCTTCGTTCATTTTTCGAAGCTTCCGAGTGAGTTTCAGTCCTTTCGATAGTTTTCGATATTAGGAAATGGAACCCACATTGGAACAAAACCTCCGGTGGGAATTTCGACGACACCGTTGAGTCCGAAACATTGTTTCCAATCAGATTTCATATATGGAATGTATTTTTCCGACTCCGTATGAGGCTGGAGCATTGAATTTAAGTTCTAGAGTTTGCTGAAAATGCTGAAGCGGGGATGACATGGCCCAATTAGGCGCTGCCACGTGGCAGACGCAATATATATATATATATATAATGCAGATTTCTTCTCAAAATTTTCTGGGTTTCTCACAAACTTCAATCAACGATTTCTCCCTCGATTTTGGTCCGATTTGGGCGATTCAAAAGGTTAAATTGCGTATTTTTCCAAGAGGAACACCATGAGAGCTTCAGAAATTAAATTTCGTGCGCCGTTCGAGGTAAAATTTGCTGTTTTTCGCTGGTTCGAATGTGTTTTTTTGGAAACTTTAAATATGAGATTTCTACCTCGTTTTAGCTCCATTTTTTAAACGGTTTTCGCCATAGAATTCCTTATTGCTGGAAGAACATTTTCGTGTATAAATTTTCAGATTTTCGATGAATTATTCTGATGACGAAATTTTTGGACCATTTTGCCCTTTTCACCGAATTAATTGATTTTAGTGTCATTAGATTTGTTATGTGATTGTGGTGTTATACTTGAATAGATTTTGATGATTTGGAGTATCTTTCCACCTTATCTTTTGTGACGCCCTATGTGGCTAATAAGTTTGAGGTCATCCCAGAACGTCTCTATGAGCCTTACTCTGTTTCGACTCCTACTGGAGAGTCGATTGTGGCAAAGCGGGTCTATAGGAACTGTGTGGTATCCATTTATCATAGGGATATGTTGGCTGATTTGGTAGAATTAGAGATGGTGGATTTCGATGTGATCCTTGGGATGGATTGGCTTCACGCTTGCCATGCATCCATAGATTGTAGAACCCGAGGGGTTAAGTTTCAATTCCCAAATGAACCGGTCTTAGAATGGAAGGGAGGTTATGTTGCACCCAAAGGTATAATTATTTCTTACCTGAGGGCAAGGAGGTTGATCTCTAAGGGGTGTATCTATCACCTATTAAGAGTTAAAGCTGATAATGTCGAGACCCCTACTCTTGAGTCGGTCTCAGTTGTTAATGAGTTCCCTGAGGTGTTCCCTAAGGATTTACCTGGAGTCCCTCCTGATAGGGAGATTGACTTCGGAATTGATGTACTCCCCGATACGCAGCCTATTTCAATTCCACCATATAGGATGGCCCCCGCTGAATTGAAAGAGTTGAAATAAATAGTTGAAAGACATGTTAGAGAAAGGTTTTATTAGACCCAGTGTTTCTCCGTGGGGTGCTCCAGTTTTGTTTGTGCGAAAGAAGGATGGGGCGCTTCGAATGTGTATAGATTATAGGCAACTGAACAAGGTCACAGTCAAGAACAAATATCCTCTTCCTAGGATAGACGACTTGTTTGACCAACTTCAGGGTGCCTGATGTTTTTCAAAGATAGACCTCAGATCGGGTTACAACCAGTTAAAGGTGAGGGAGTGTGATATCCCAAAGGCAGCTTTCAGGACAAGATATGGTCACTTTGAATTTTTAGTGATGTCCTTTGGGTTGACAAATGCACCAGCAGCCTTTATGGACTTGATGAATAGGGTGTTCAGACCCTATTTGGATATGTTTGTAATCGTCTTCATTGATGATATTTTGGTATATTCGAGGGATGAGGAAGAGCATGCTAAGCATCTCAGAGTTGTCCTTCAAACTCTTAAGGACTATGAGTTGTATGCAAAGTTCTCCAAATGTGAGTTTTGGCTTAAGTCAGTGGCTTTCTTAGGCCACGTGGTTTCGGGTGATGGTATTCGAGTTGATAGCCAGAAGATTGAGGCGGTGGCAAGCTGGACAAGGCCAACCTCTCCGATTGACATAAGAAGCTTCTTGGGGTTGGCAGGCTACTACCGAAGGTTTGTGGAGGGGTTTTCTTCCCTATTTGCACCATTGACCAAATTGACCCAGAAAAGGGCTAAGTTCCAGTGGTCTGACGAATGTGAGAAAAGCTTTCAGGAGTTAAAGACCAGGTTGACCACTGCACCTGTCTTGACCTTGCCTGACAGGACGGACGACTTCGTGATATACTGTGACGCATCTAGAGTTGGGTTGGGATGCGTGTTAATGCAAGGAGGAAAGGTGATAGCCTATGCTTCCAGACAGCTTAAGGTTCATGAAAGGAACTATCCGACCCATGATCTTGAGTTGGCAGCCGTTGTGTTCGCACTTAAAATCTGGCGCCACTACTTGTATGGAGTGCATGTGGATGTGTTCACAGACCACAAGAGCTTGCAGTATGTATTCAGCCAAAGGGAGCTCAATCTGCGACAGAGAAGATGGTTAGAATTGCTCAAGGACTATGACATGAGCGTCATGTACCACCCAAGTAAAGCTAACGTTGTTGCTGATGCTCTTAGCAGGTTGTCTATGGGTAGCACGACCCATATTGAGGGAGAAAAGAGAGAACTGATGAAAGATGTGCACAGGTTGGCCCGATTGGGGGTCCAACTTGAAGAGAATGACGAAGGAGGAGTTAGTGTTCAAAATGGGTCTTCATCATCCCTGGTGACTGAAGTTAAAGAGAAGCAGGATCGAGATCCCATTATACTCCAACTAAAAGAGGATGTTCAGAAGCAAAAAGCAAAAAGTGATGGTCTTCTCCAAAGGGGGAGATGGGGTACTGAGGTACCAAAACAGACTATGTGTCCCTGATGTTGATGGTGTCCGAGAAAGGATTGTAGCTGAGGCCCATAATGCTAAATACTCCAACCATCCGGGTTCCACCAAGATGTATCATGACTTGAGAGAGGTCTATTGGTGGAGTGGAATGAAGAGGGATATCGCAGAATTCGTTTCTCGATGACCCAACTGCCAGCAAGTCAAGGTTGAGCACCAAAGGCCAAGTGGTCTGGCCCAGAATTTTGAAATTCCTGAATGGAAGTGGGAGATGGTGAATATGGACTTCGTCACGGGCTTACCGAAATCCCGGAGACAACATGATTCCATATGGGTGATTGTAGACAAAATGACGAAATCAACGCATTTCTTAGCAGTCAAGACGACTAACATTGCCGAGGATTATGCCAAAATGTATATTCAGGAGATTGTGAGGTTGCACGGAGTTCCCTTGTCCATCATTTCAGACAGAGGAGCCCAATTTACCTCTCACTTCTGGAAGTCTTTCCAGAAAGGGCTGGGTACCAAGGTGAACCTGAGCACAGCATTTCATCCACAGACGGATAGTCAGGCAGAGCGCACTATTCAGACGTTAGAAGACATGTTGAGAGCATGCGTTCTTGATTTTAAAGGAAACTGGGATGACCATTTACCCCTGATTGAATTCGCATACAACAACAGTTATCATGCGAGTATTCAGATGGCCCCTTATGAGGCCTTGTATGGGAAAAGATGTAGATCGCCCATTGGGTGGTTCGAGGTTGGAGAGGCCGAGCTGATTGGGCCGGACCTTGTCCACCAGTCCATGGAAAAGGTGAAGACTATACGAGAGAGATTAAAGACTGCCCAGAGCCGCCAGAAATCGTACACAGATGTGAGGAGAAGGGATTTAGAGTTTGAGGTGAATGACTGGGTTTATCTGAAGGTATCACCTATGAAAGGTGTCATGAGGTTTGGGAAGAAGGGGAAGTTGAGTCCTCGCTATATTGGTCCCTACCAAATTTTGCGAAGGATTGGAAAGGTTGCTTATGAGCTAGAGTTACCTTCTGAGTTAGATGGAATTCATCTGGTGTTCCACGTCTCAATGTTGAAGAAATGTTTGGGGGATCCTGCCTTGGTTGTGCCTGTGGAGAGCACAGGAATCAAGGACAGCCTGTCATATGAGGAAACCCCAGTCCAAATCCTTGATCGACAGGTTCGCAGACTAAGGAACAGGGAGATAGCTTCTATCAAAGTTCTGTGGAGAAATCAATTCGTTGAGGAAGCCACATGGGAAGCTGATGAAGAGATAAAAACAAAGTACCCGCACCTGTTCGTGCCCGAGGTTGATGAAAGAATCGAAGGTAACGTTCTTACTTAATGTAAATTAATGTATACTCCATGAACTCCATGTGAAATTGTTGATGTCTGAATAAATGAGTTTAAAGGCCAATGAAAGTGAAGGTAGTAAGTTATCGAAGTAATGTCGAGCTGAGTTGTGAGCCTATTCGTGCTAAAATACTTTCCTACTCATCATTCGAGGACGAATGATCCCAAGGGGGAGATAATGTAACGCCCGCAAAATTACCAAAATACCCCTAAAGGAGAGGTGTGCGAGAAACGTGTCTTCCGATGCTCGGATCTAAAATCCGAGAGCGGATTCATGATCAGCACTGAAAATTGAGTGGAGAAAAGGTCTCGGTCGATTTTTAGAGCAACCGAGTCGAAAAATAGTTTTTCGTTCCAAAATGAAAAACAGTGAGCCTCCGCGATGGAACCGCGACGCGGACCTGTCGCGGAGACACACTTATGATTTTCTGAAAAATTTTGACGGAGTTGAATTTCTGGAAACACACTGTCCGCGACCAGTCCGCGTCGTGGACTGTGTTATTTCAGGTCGGGATTTAATTTCTTAAAATTTCTAATGGCATTATGGTCCATTCCCACCTATCCCAAACATGCCCCTATGATTAATATAGGTCGGTTTACACAAAAAAGGGTTCAAAAACCCCCCATTGAAGTGTTCTCCTAAGGATTTCTAAGGCTAGGGGTTGAAGAAGGTTGAGGTGATCAAGAAGGGATTGTAGTGCTTCGTGTGACTACTCTTTCCAGGTATGTAAGGCTACTCTGAAAACATGGGAATGTCCTCCTATGTGTCCCTATGATGTAGGTATGGATGTCCTAATGTGATGATGATAGGGTAACAAATTGAAGTATGAATTAGCAAATACGATGTAGGGAGTAATTGGCATTGATGTATGCATATACATATATATTTCATGCATTGATGATGATGATCTTCTTAAAAACCCTCATATGTTTTTAAACTATTTTCATGAAAAGCATTTAGTTGAAAATCTTATAGCTATTGTATTCTAGAAAAGCATACATGATGAACATGGCTGTGTGTGTAGAGTCTGGAGTAATGATAAAATAATGAATGAAGATGATGATGCTAAGGTTATGAATGAGAGGATGTTGATGTTAATGTTAATAAGGTGAGATGATGGCTGATGTTGATGTCTCTAAGTTGAGAGTCAAAGTTTCTAAACTAATATTCCTAAAGTCTACGATGTTGAAGTAACTGCTAATGAGGTGATGATGATGATGCTAATGTTAATGTATTGAGATGACAATGATATCAATGTAAATGAGATGCTAATGATGATGTAATGTGTCCCAATGGGGGCTAATGATGATGTAATGTGTCCCTATGGGGACTAATGATGATGTAATGTGTCCCTATGGGACTAATGATGTTAATGTTTTATGAGCATGTCGAGTTCTGGGAGGAGTATTGAGCACCGAAATAGATAAAAGTGAGTCCCACTTGAGTCCATTAACTACGTGGCCCGCGTAGGAAGAGAGGATTGAACCGAAATGCGGATGGCTCCTATCTTGTCCCAAATGAGGACTAATGTTATGTTTTGTGGATCTACTAATGTTATGTCCTTTACGCTGGGCAGGGTAATAGATGGATGTGGGAACGGCATCATTTCGTTGTATCATCACTGGCTCATCTGTGATGGTTGTCGGTTAAAGAAACTCCCAGTTAGGCCTCTCAGGAAAGGTTTCCCTAATAGTACTCTAAGGTCAATGTTAATGTAAAGGCCAATGTTAATGCAAAGGTCAATGTTAATGTAAAGGTCAATGTTAATGTTTCCCTGATATAAAGTTTAAAGTCTCATGATGATGTACGTTGTGTTCGGATGATTCTAATGATGTGATTCAGCTATTTTACATGCCAGTACATTCCACGTACTGACGCCATTTAGCGCTGCATCGTTTTATGATGCAGATACAGGAGCTAGAGGACTTCAGCTGCCGCCCCGTTGAAGCCAAGTGTTTGCAAGTTCTGACCGTGGTGAGCCTCCCTATTTTCGGAGGAAACCTTTATTTGATGCTATCCTATTATTTCATTGAGTCGGGTAGCCATGGCATGTCATGGTCCCCTTCTTAGACGGTTTAGATAATGTTAGAGGCTTCGTAGACATAATGATGTAGTCAAGGTGAATGTTTTGATAACTGAGCAACATTTCTTTGTTTGGTTTTGATGATCAGCTTAAGGTTTGGCCATTGGCCCACTACTTTAAAAGTGTTGTTTACTAATTTCCTTTCGCTATGTTTAAGATGAACGATGGGATGAGGCTAAGTGGTTCGCTTGGGGGCTAGCAATAGTCTCTGAGTGCCGGCCACGCCTAGGGTACCCTCCCGAGGCGTGAAAAACTTGGTATCAGAGCACAGAGTTCAAGAGTCCTAGGGAGTCTACGAAGGCGTGTCTAGTAGAGTCTCGTTTATGCGTGTGTTGTGCACCACACTTCATAAATAGGATGCTACAGGGCATTAGGAAATGGTTCCACTTCTTTGATGTTCTGAGTTGTGCCTTAGAGCTTGACTTTAAGCAAACCCCTTTAATTCGTTTGTTACGTGTTTGCAGATAATGCCTCCAAAATGCACTGCTGCCCAAAGAGATGGTCCCATCCCAAGTACTGAGAACCCCTTGCCAGAACGTGAGCCAAGAAGACGGGGACGACCTGTTAGAGCTACTGAGGCTCCACCAGCACCTCCAGCTCAGTCATCCCCTACTTCAGAGGCAGACTTCAGGGGAGCCATTGTCATGCTCACCTAGTTGGTGGCCTCACAAAATAGCAATCGTGGTCCCCAGGCCCCAAGCTCCAGTTCCCAAGAGCCAACTGCTGCGTCCAGGCTCAGGGATTTCTTGAGGATGAACCCGCCAGTCTATACAGGTTCTAAGGTTCAGGAGGATCCGCACTTTATTGATGAGATGCGCAAGATCCTAAGGGCGATGCATGTAAGTGAGGTTGAAGGGGTTGAGCTGGTCTCATATCAGCTTAAGGATGTTGCCAACATTTGGTACGACCAATGGGAGGATGTCAGAGGTGAGAGTGCTGAACCAGCTGAGTGGGAAGAGTTCGAGAGTGCTTTTCTCGATCATTTCTTTCCCCAGGAGTTAAGGGAATCCAAGGTTGAGGAGTTTGTGAACTTAAAACAGGAGGGTATGACTGCCAAGGAGTATAGCCTAAAGTTCACCCAACTATCAAGATATGCTCCGGAGATGGTCCTTGATATAAGGGCCAGGATAAGAAAATTTGTGTCTGGGCTGGGCAGACATGTGAAGAGAGAGTGCAAGGCAGCACTGCTGATTCCAGACATGGATATTTCTAGGCTGATGGTCTATGATCAACAGACCGAAGAGGACAAGAAGAGGGACAGGGAGGAGCAGCAGAGCAAGAAAGCCAAAGCTGCGGGCCATGAGCAAAACTAGCAGAAACAGGACAAGGGTAACAAGAACTTCTTTCAGAGGAAGCCTCCTCGCCATGCAACACTGATGGCAAATGCACCTGTTCAGCAGCACAAGCATGATCAGAAGACCCAGGGTCACCAGGACTTCAGAGCACAGGGATCTCAGTCCCAGGCTAGTGTCGCCCAGGGTCCAAGGGGAAGAGTAACTTGTGGCAGATGTGGCAAACAACATATTGGTGAATGCTGGGAAGGCACCAATCTATGCTATTCTTGTGGACAACCTGGCCATTTCCAGGGCGAGTGTCCTAAGAGGAGCCAGAGGGGTAATGACAGAGGAAATCGATCCCAATCATCTACAGTGCCCCCTGTGGGCAGTCAACAGAGGGCTACTGCTGTGAATGCCGGAGGCGGAGCGAACCACCTGTATGCTATAGGAAATCGGCAGGATCAAGAGGCTGCCCCAGATGTTGTCACGGGTATGCTTCGAGTTTTTTCTTATAACTGTTATGTATTACTTGATCCAGGTGCCACCTTATCTTTTGTGACGCCCTATGTGGCTAATAAGTTTGAGGTCATCCCAGAACGTCTATATGAGCCTTACTCTGTTTCAACTCCTACTGGAGAGTTGATTGTGGCAAAGAGGGTCTATAGGAACTGTGTGGTATCCATTTATCATAGGGATACGTTGGCTGATTTGGTAGAATTAGAGATGGTGGATTTCGATGTGATCCTTGGGATGGATTGGCTTCACGCTTGCCATGCATCCATAGATTGTAGAACCCGAGGGGTTAAGTTTCAATTCCCAAATGAACCGGTCTTAGAATGGAAGGGAGGTTATGTTGCACCCAAAGGTATAATTATTTCTTACCTGAGGGCAAGGAGGTTGATCTCTAAGGGGTGTATCTATCACCTAGTAAGAGTTAAAGCTGATAATGTCGAGACCCCTACTCTTGAGTCGGTCTTAGTTGTTAATGAGTTCCCTGAGGTGTTCCCTGAGGATTTACCTAGAGTCCCTCCTGAGAGGGAGATTGACTTCGGAATTGATGTGCTCCCCGATACGCAGCCTATTTCAATTCCACCATATAGGATGGCCCCCGCTGAATTGAAAGAGTTGAAAGAACAGTTGAAAGACATGTTAGAGAAAGGTTTTATTAGACCCAGTGTTTCTCCGTGGGGTGCTCCAGTTTTGTTTGTGCGAAAGAAGTATGGGACGCTTCGAATGTGTATAGATTATAGGCAACTGAACAAGGTCACAGTCAAGAACAAATATCCTCTTCCTAGGATAGACGACTTGTTTGACCAACTTCAGGTGCCTCATGTTTTTCAAAGATAGACCTCAGATCGGGTTACCACCAGTTAAAGGTGAGGGAGTGTGATATCCCAAAGACAGCTTTCAGGACAAGATATGGTCACTTTGAATTTTTAGTGATGTCCTTTGGGGTGACAATGCACCAGCAGCCTTTATGGACTTGATGAATAGGGTATTCAGACCCAATTTGGATATGTTTGTAATCGTCTTCATTGATGATATTTTGGTATATTCGAGGGATGAGGAAGAGCATGCTAAGCATCTCAGAGTTGTCCTTCAAACTCTTAAGGACTATGAGTTGTATGCAAAGTTCTCCAAATGTGAGTTTTGGCTTAAGTCAGTGGCTTTCCTAGGCCACGTGGTTTTGGGTGATGGTATTCGAGTTGATAGCCAGAAGATTGAGGCGGTGGCAAGCTAGCCAAGGCCAACCTCTCCGACTGACATAAGAAGCTTCTTGGGGTTGGCAGGCTACTACCGAAGGTTTGTGGAGGGGTTTTCTTCCCTATCTGCACCATTGACCAAACTGACCCAGAAAAGGGCTAAGTTCCAGTGGTCTGACGAATGTGAGAAAAGCTTTCAGGAGTTAAAGACCAGGTTGACCACTGCACCTGTCTTGACCTTGCCTGACGGGACGGATGACTTCGTGATATACTGCGACGCATCTAGAATTGGGCTGGGATGCGTGTTAATGCAAAGAGGAAAGGTGATATCCTATGCTTCCAGACAGCTTAAGGTTCATGAAAGGAACTATCCAACCCATGATCTTGAGTTGGCAGTCGTTGTGTTCTCACTTAAAATCTGGCGCCACTACTTGTATGGAGTGCATGTGGATGTGTTCACAGACCACAAGAGCTTGCAGTATGTATTCAGCCAAAGGGAGCTCAATCTGCGACAGAGAAGATGGTTAGAATTGCTCAAGGACTATGACATGAGCGTCATGTACCACCCAGGTAAAGCTAACGTTGTTGCTGATGCTCTTAGCAGGTTGTCTATGGGTAGCACGGCCCATGTTGAGGGAGAAAAGAGAGAACTGATGAAAGATGTGCACAGGTTGGCCCGATTGGGGGTCCAACTTGAAGAGAATGACGAAGGAGGAGTTAGTGTTCAAAATGGGTCTTCATCATCCCTGGTGACTGAAGTTAAAGAGAAGCAGGATCGAGATCCCATTATACTCCAACTAAAAAAGGATGTTCAGAAGCAAAAAGTGATGGTCTTCTACAAAGGGGGAGATAGGGTACTGAGGTACAAAAATAGACTATGTGTCCCTGATGTTGATGGTGTCCGAGAAAGGATTGTAGCTGAGGCCCATAATGCTAAATACTCCATCCATCCGGGTTCCACCAAGATGTATCATGACTTGAGAGAGGTCTATTGGTGGAGTGGAATGAAGAGGGATATTGCAGAATTCGTTTCCCGATGCCCCAACTGCCAGCAAGTCAAGGTTGAGCACCAAAGGCCAAGTGGTCTTGCCCAGAATTTTGAAATTCCTGAATGGAAGTGGGAGATGGTGAATATGGACTTCGTCACGGGCTTACCAAAATCCCGGAGACAACATGATTCCATATGGGTGATTGTTGACAAAATGACGAAATCAGCGCATTTCTTAGCAGTCAAGACGACTAACATTGCCGAGGATTATGCAAAAATGTATATTCAGGAGATTGTGAGGTTGCACGGAATTCCCTTGTCCATCATTTCAGACAGAGGAGCCCAATTTACCTCTCACTTCTGGAAGTCGTTCCAGAAAGGGCCTGGGTACCAAGGTGAACCTGAGCACAACATTTCATCCACAGATGGATGGTCAGGCAGAGCGCATTATTCAGACGTTAGAAGACATGTTGAGAGCATGCGTTCTTGATTTCAAAGGAAACTGGGATGACCATTTACCCCTGATTGAATTCGCATACAACAACAGTTATCATGCGAGTATTCAGATGGCCCCTTATGAGGCCTTGTATGGGAGAAGATGTAGATCGCCCATTGGGTGGTTCGAGGTTCGAGAGGCCGAGTTGATTGGGCCGGACCTTGTCCACCAGTCCATGGAAAAGGTGAAGACTATACGAGAGAGATTAAATACTGCCTAGAGCCGCCAGGAATCGTACACAGATATAAGGAGAAGGGATTTAGAGTTTGAGGTGAATGACTGGGTTTATCTGATGGTATCACCTATGAAAGGAGTCATGAGGTTTGGGAAGAAGGGGAAGTTGCGTCCTCGCTATATTGGTCCCTACCAAATTTTGCGAAGGATTGGAAAGGTTACTTATGAGCTAGAGTTACGTTCTGAGTTAGATGGAATTCATCCGGTGTTCCACGTCTCAATGTTGAAGAAATGTTTGGGGGATCCTGCCTTGGAGGTGCCTATGGAGAGCACAGGAATCAAGAACAGCCTGTCCTATGAGGAAACCCAGTCCAAATCCTTGATCGACAGGTTCGCAGACTAAGGAACAGGGAGATAGCTTCTGTCAAAGTTCTGTGGAGAAATCAATTCGTTGAGGAAGCCACATGGGAAGCTGAGGAAGAGATGAAAACAAAGTACCCGCACCTGTTCGTGCCCGAGGTTGATGAAAGCATCGAGGTAACGTTCTTACTTAATGTAAATTAATGTATACTCCATGAACTCCATGTGAAATTGTTGATGTCTAAATAAATGTGTTTAAAGGCCAATGAAAGGTGAAGGTAGTATGTTATCGAAGTAATGTCGAGGTGAGTCGTGAGCCTATTCGTGCTAAAATACTTTCCTACTCATCATTCGAGGACGAATGATCCCAAAGGGGAGATAATGTAATGCCCAAGAAATTACCAAAATACCCCTAAAGGAGATTTGTGCGAGAAATGTGTCTTTCGATGCTCGGATCCAAAATCCGAGAGCGAATTCATGATCAGCACTGAAAATTGAGTGGGGGAAAGGTCTCGGTCGATTTTTAGAGCAACCGAGCCGAAAAATAATTTTTTGTTCCAAAACGAAAAACAGTGAGCCTCCGCGATGGAACCGCGACGCGGACCTATAGCGGAGACACACTTATGTTTTTCTGAAAAATTTCGATGGAGTTGAATTTCCAGAAACACACTGTCCGCGACCAGTCCGCGTCGCGGACTGGGTTATCTCAGGTCGGGATTTAATTTCTTAAAATTTCTAAGGGCATTATGGTCCATTCCCACTTATCCCAAACGTGCCCCTATGATTAATATAGGTCGGTTTACACGAAAAAGGGTTCAAAAACCCCCCCATTGAAGTGTTCTCCTAAGGATTTCTAAGGCTAGGGTTTGAAGAAGGTTGAGGTGATCAAGAAGGAATTGTAGTGCTTCGTGTGACTACTCTTTCCAGGTATGTAAGGCTACTCCGAAAACATGGGAATGTCCTCCCTTGTGCCCTATGATGTAGGTATGGATGTCCTAATGTGATGATGATAGGGTAACAAATTGAAGTATGAATTAGCAAATACGATGTAGGGAGTAATTGGCATTGATGTATGCATATACATATATATTTCATGCATTGATGATGATCTTCTTAAAAATCCTCATGTGTTTTTAAACTATTTTCTTGAAAAGTATTTAGTTGAAAACCTTATTTCTATTGTATTCTAGAAAAGCATGCATGATGAACATGGGTGTGTGTGTAGAGTCTAGAGTAATGATAAAATAATGAATGATGATGATGATGCTAAGGTTATGAATGAGAGGATGTTGATGTTAATGTTAATAAGGTGAGATGATGGCTGATGTTGATGTCTCTAAGTTGAGAGTCAAAGTTTCTAAACTAGTATTCCTAAAGTCTACGATGTTGAAGTAACTGCTAAGGAGGTGATGATGATGATGCTAATGTTAACGCATTGAGATGACAATGATATCAATGTAAATGAGATGCTAATGATGATGTAATGTGTCCCTATGGGGACTAATGATGATGTAATGTGTCCCTATGGGGACTAATGATGATGTAATGTGTCCCTATGGGACTAATGATGTTAATGTTTTATGAGCATGTCGAAACCTGGGAGGAGTATTGAGCACCGAAATGGATAGAAGTGAGTCC